>CM029607.1:32839354-33115573 GCA_017311375.1 Mytilus coruscus
GATATGATTTATAACAAACTTTTCTAAAATTGTCCGTTTATAAATTTTGAAATCATAAAGAAACTAAGGTTTCAACTCCCTAAGGCAAAGTTGACCTTAGATGGATTTGGCTATTTGTTTTAGGTATTTTTGTCATATCGCTCTTCAACCGTGTCGGTACTTATACATCCCTCGGATTTCAAATGTTTGGCTTTAAGCGTTCCTGATGAAGGTAAATCCAGAAAAGCGCTTCGGACGCATGGAATTATTAAACGTGTTGTTTTCAATTTTTTTCTATCTATTAATAACATTTGCGATCAACATAGCGAGAAGTACAAACTCCATTGTTAAACACATGACAAACTTCTTTGTCTCACGTGCATACAGGACCACTCCGAATGTAAGGAAATGAAACCAATAAGTAAGATCGCGAAAAACATTAAGTCGTCAGAATCATTCAATGAAGTTCGTATGTCTTTAGAAGATGTGGACACAAATATTGATAAAATGATATCAAAAATTAAGTCATAACATAAACGTTCAAAAGACTGTCGTGGAATCATAATACAACAAATATGCGAGGTTCGAGAAAAGCTCAACAAACGCTTTGATACTTTGGAAAACAACTGATTGAAGAACTTTCTGAACTTGAATATAAAGCTGAAAATGAAATGCAGCTGACACTAAAACATCTAGAAGAGAAGAAGATACAAAATACCAGAAAACAGAAACAAATGGCGGACATTTCAAGGTACGCTTCAGATTTACATACGTTATTTGTATTGAGACAGTTATCATTTGAAGTTACCACAGACGAAGCTTTCCTTCAGTCTTTACTAGAAAATGGGAGTTTGATAAAGTTGAAATCGCATTTGACGTTGATACGAATATTGCTAATAAAATTGAGAATGGAAATGGGAATGTGTCAGAGAGACAACAACCCGACCAAACAGCAGAAAAAAGCCGGCGGTCACCAATGGGTATTCAACACAGCGAGAAAATCCGCACCCGGAGGCGGGCTTCAGCTGGCCCCTAAACAAAATGTGTACTAGTTCAATGAAAATGGACGTCTAGTTTATCTTATATTTTCGACAAATTTGGATCTGTTCAGCTGCAGAAAATGCCGGTAAACTTCCACCTTGAATATCAAAAGGATAAACAAGCACAAGCCGCAGAAAACACAAATTCTATTGATAAAATCGTTGTCAAATGTATTAATACTATCAATACAAAAGGAAATTCAATCATTGGATGTGATTTCTTACCAGACGGCAAGATGGTATTTAGTAACAACTCTTCAAGTAAAAGTGGCGATTTGTAGCTGTATTTGATTCGAATGGCAAACCTCTAGACAACATTTCGGTTGCTCCGAATTATGCATTTGACGTAGTAGCTTTTGATGAGAAAAGTGCTGCCTTTACATCTCCAAAGAATTTGGACCCGCGTATTATATTGATGGATATATACATTAAGACAGTGACAGAAATTGAAATGAAATGTCAATGTAAGTGTATAACATTTAGTGATGGGTAATTTTGGTCTATTTCTCCAAACAATGACATACTATCTATAATTGCTAAAATGGAACAATTTTGTCTACAATCAAAACAATTTTCCAACTAGCACATCACTGACATCATTTGAATCTAAGCTTTATTTTTGTGACCCAGTCAAAAATACTGTCACCTGCTGTGATATAGAGGGTAATGCAATCTGGTCTTTTATAGATGATACTGTCATAAAGAAACCTAGTGGCATAGCAGTCGATGGTATTGGAAATGTTTATGTAACAAACGAAGACCTCAATAATGTTCTAGTTATTTCTCCTGATGGACTTAAAAGTAAGCAGCTCCTCTCTGAATCAGATGGGTTGATAAAACCAAGTGCAATACAATACGACAAAAGAAAAAAAAATCGTCTTCTAGTAACAAACAAGACAGACAAAGCTTTCTTATTTGAAATTTCACGCTAAATTAAGGCCAGCGTTAGATTGTAGTACATATTACGATTAAATATCTTGCAATAAATGAATTTTTCATGAATTATTAATTTGATTTGAGTAATGAATAACTTAAAAGGCACATAAGTTATCTTTGTATAGTGTTAGGACTTGCAATGGTTTCTCAAAAGACATTTCAACAAATATTGAAAAAGTAAATATATACCAACGTGACAATCAAACAAAAAGTCGAAGAAAGACAGGCAATGCCATGGCCTAAAACAACTTTCTGAATTTGAAAATAAAGATGAAAATGATACGCAGCTGAATAATAAAACATCTAGAAGAGACAAAGTTAATGAATGCCAGAAACAAGAAACAGATGGAACACATGACAAAGTACGCGTCAGACCTACAAACGTTTTTGGGATGAAGAAATATTTCCTCAGTAGTTACCACAGATGAAGCTTTCCTACAGACATTACTAGAAACTGGAAGTTTGGATAAAGTTGAAATCACTTTTAGTTGGATAAGAATATAACTAATCTTTTATGGTAATATTCTTTATAAAGCACTAAAATGTCAGTATTCACCTCAGAAGCTAACAAAACCTTTAAATAGACTTATTAAGAAGGGATATAGTTACGATACTGTTGTCAGGTCATTAAAGATTGCATATTTTGGCTTTAATATTGATTCACTTATAGGGTCTTTGCATCGGAACTAAACACATTTATTTAAAACCAGTTGTTGGCATGACACGGGTTATGCTCTTCTCATATATTTTATGATGGTATGATACTAAACCCTAACGGGAGGGATTGTGCCTGATATTCATATGATGAAGACATAATCTTTCAATCAGTTTAATTGAGGTCTGAGCTGGCATGTCAGTTAACTGCTAGTAGTCTGTTGTTATTTATGTATTATTGTCATTTTGTTTATTTTCTTTTGTTACATCTTCTGACATCGGACTCGGACTTCTCTTTAACTGACTTTTAATGTGCGTATTGTTATGCGTTTACTTTTCTACATTGGCTAGAGGTATAGGGGAGGTTGAGATCTCATAAACATGTTTAACCCCGCCGCATTTTTTGCGCCTGTCCAAAGTCAGGAGCCTCTGGCCATTGTTAGTCTTGTATTATTTTTACTTTTAGTTTCTTGTGTATAATTTGGAGTTTAGTATGACGTCCATTATCACTGAACTAGTATATATTTTTGTTTAGGGGCCAGCTTAAGGACGCCTCCGGGTGCGGGAATTTCTCGCTGCATTGAAGACCTATTGGTGACCTTCTGTTGTTGTCTGTTCTGTGGTCGGGTTGTTGTCTCTTTGACACATTCTCCATTTCCATTCTCAATTTTATTTTAAATATTATCAATAAATTTGGATCTGTTCAGCTGCAAAAATCCAGGAAATTTCTGTCTACAAAGCCAAAAGGGTAAACATGCACAGACCACAGGAAAAACGAAATCAATTGAAAACATTGCTGTCAAACTCGTAAAACCATAAACAAGATTGGAGATTCCTGACGGTAAGATTGTTTTAAGTAACTACTCTAAATTTGATATTGATGATTTTGTCGCTATATTTGATTCGAATTGTACACTTCTGGACAACATATCGGTTGCTCCGAATTATGCATTTGATGTAGTAGCTTTGGATGAGAAAATTGTTGCCGTTATATCTCCAGTGAGCAAAGACCCGCGTTATATATTTATAGATATATACTGCAACGCATCACTAACAGCTGCTGTGATATGCTGTGATATGGAAGGTAATACAATATAGTCTTTTAAAGATGATACTGTCATACAAAATCCAAGAGGCATAGCAGTCGATGGTATTGGAAATGTGTATGTAACAAACCAAGACCTCAATACTCTTATAGTTATTTCTCCTGATGGAAATCAGAGCAAGCAACTCCTCTCTCAATCATATGGGCTGCAAAATCCAAGGGCAATATAATACGACAGAAGAAGAAATCGTCTTCTGGTTGCAAACACGACAAGAAAAGCTTTCTTATATGTTATTTCACACTAAACAAGTCCAGCTTTGGCTTGTTATACATATAACGACTCAATCATCTTACAATAAAATTATATCATCCTGAGATATGAATTTGATTCAATAAAATAATAAACATGAGTAAGTAAATACACACATATGTTATCTTTATATAGTGGGCATTCGTATAAGGATTCACAAGAAGATAATTTGTCTACATTTCCTACAAACCACCATGTCAAAAGAGTCCCTGTTGGCAACAATATTGAAAAGGTTAAGATATCCCAACGGTGACAATCAAAAGTCGAAGAAAGACAGACAAAACCTCAGCCAGATGATAAAAAAGACTAACCACCAGTCAAGAAAAACACAACAAAGAAAACTAAAGACGGATTAAAAAACACAAACCGTACCGAAAAGTAGAGATTGAACACTGAGAAAAGGTCAGTAGTTTGTGCGCTCCATTGAGACACATATCGTGCTGTTCTTGACTAGCAACAATCTGAAAAGTTGAATTTGGTGATACTATAAACGTGGAGAGCAGTATTATGGCTACAATTACCAGTACAAATCCATGGTGTTCTGTGATCCTGATATTCCACAACATATGTTCCTTATTAATAACCAAATCATGATGGCTTTTTTAAGCCTTTGAAAGGAGGACTTCAACTTGAATAAGAAGCATTGGTTCAATAACGTCCTTGTAAGCACTACCAATAAACAAATGCGGAGATCAAACCAATTACTTATCACATTCGAGTAGTGCACGCTGCCACTCACCAAGCAGGCTAGTTCATGATTGGCATTGTTCATCAAGGACTCTGCAGCTCATTAAACAGTTGGCCATCATTCTATTTAAAAAAATATTGACGTAAAATCATCTCCATTATCAAACTACTTTTCATACTTGCTTTAATGCCAATCATGTTAATTATTGTAAATTTAATTTGACAGTTTTGTTAGATGTAAAAACAAGTACATGTCATGGAAATCAGGTTTTTGTTTCGTTAAATGGCTTCCTTGGTAAAAAGAAGGCCACATTTAAGTAAGAGAGATCTTTGAATTGCGCATGATTTCTTTTTACCTTCCGTCTATTTTAACAGCACCGAAATCATAATGTAGGAAATGCTTGAATATCACTTCTGTGAAACCTATTTCGTTGTTACATCAAGATATAGTTTGTATGCAAATGCTCATTAAATTAAAACATTGGTTTAGTTAACATAATTATTAACTACCATAATTAAAGTCATAGATTATCATGTTCAATATGCCAGTGACACAAGTGGAGCTTAAACTGCTAACTCTTCCAGTGTACTTGATATCAGTGCTTGTTTTAAGATGATTTGGATGACATGCCGTAGCAATTTTTTTTTTTATTTCATGTTTCTGGTCATGAATTTGTTTTTTCTCTTCTTTTCTTTTTGACATTGGGCTGTTCCGATATTGTTATAGTCGATATGGTATGTCCTTATCATTCGTCTGTAGAAGTGACATTAAGCGGATAACTCGTGCACCTCATTTTCACTCATTGCCTAAATGACAATTCGCCTTCTCTCGTAAAATCCTGCTCTAGCATAGCGTATCAACTGAAATACGTGAACACTTTAATGCTTTTTGGTGCATTAATATTACACAAGATGACTGGTCAGACAAGGATGACACCAACAATTTTAATACAAAAGTGAACATTACATGAAGGGTATGGCTACATACTTTAGTAAATATATAGATTATGTAATGGTTTGTTTGTTTTAACAACTTGAAGCTAAATTTTCTGAATATTTGATGCATCAAACAAACATGTCTATATTTATCGGGGACTTTACGTTTTCGTTGAGTGATTTAATACATGTATTTCATTTGGCCTTTAAAACGATTTCCTGACGTAGAGATCAAAAGAATTCTAAATATGAACTTATCTGAAATTCAGTGCGAGCTAATTCTTAGTACTTTTAGGAATGTGAAGGTTACCGCAGCACCTAAGTTCAATGCCATCCCCGGTGTTTAGCTTGTCACTTGTTATCTAATCTTTGGTTGTCTTTGATGTGTTATGTGGGCTGTTGTTTGTTCGATTATTTTCTTATGGCCATGGAGTTGTCTATTTTTACGTATGGTTTTTAAATGCGCTCTTTGTATTTTCTCAATGTTTTCACGTTTTTTGATAATTGTGCAAATGTATGTTATTTCAAACGTACTTTATGTAAAACTGGTTATATCGACTTATTGTTAGACATTTGAATAGTTGCTTAAAATTGTTTTCAACTTCAATTATGATTTTGAATTATATAATGTTGTGATAAAATAGTTGTGGCCTTTTCACATATCAGTCAATAAAGTTTTATCGACTCATGGGATGTCGATTGAACAGCTACAATTTCAATGTTTAATATCTATTTGTTCTATGATAACAAATGCGTAATTTAACTATGTGTTTAATATATCCATTGTAAAAATTCTCTTCTGAAAGCTTGATCACATCTATGTAGAAAATAAGACATAAGGATTTAGTTATATTGTTTAAAATGTTATGTATGAATATGCGCTACGTTTGAATTTAGAACATATTTTATTAAGTTAAGTCACAAGAATGTTCATTATCTGTTGTAAAAGAATGTGTCGTCTGAATATTAACGTCAGCCACAAATGATGTAAAATTTCTGTTTTGAAATTTTACGGGTAGAAGGTAAAAATATATTAGATGAAAGTAAATTATTATAAATTCTTCTGATTTTTAAAAGGTTTTTGACAATGATTTACATTAATAGTATAATATGTGTTGGTAATTTAGGATTACAAATTAAACAGGTGGTGTATTTCACTTGAAGTAAGTAAACACTTGAAACCCTTAGACCTTTACAGATTTAGATTCTAGACACTATGAAATATTATTTAACAATCTCTGCATGTCCCAGTAGTTTTATTTAAATTTCACAAATCTTTTGGTAGGGCTATGTTTATAAAGGTTGAAAGATATATACAAATGGGATGCGAATTTTCAGTATAGAATGGAACGATTTCGTGCTTCATAACAAGTGCGTAAACTATATGGAATATCTGAGTTTAACATGTACAAGTAAACAATCTTTTTATACAAAATATTTATTCTGATTATTGACTAGCCCTGCCAAAAGATTTGTGAAATTTTGTAGTCATCTATGAAGATTCATGTTGCCAAATATTGCGTTTGCTGTACTTACTTCCATTTAGACTTGTTTCTTTTTAAGGATTACAATAATGGAAGGAATGAATTATTAATAATTCACCAACTACATCTGGTAGTTAGCGACGACAAATGTTATTTGGATCCCATGTATTTTTTCTTTATAACTGTTTTCCTTCTCTTTGGACATTTCTTAAGGCGACATCATTCTTAATCTTTAGGTTTTCCGTTAAATTACGTTGCAACCAACTGTATTATACTATTACTTTTGGCATTGCATTTCTTTCCACTGTGATTTCAAGCATGCATAATTGTGTTTCAAAGTTTGTGTGTGAGAGAGAGAGAGAGAGAGAGAGATATTTACGAATCAAAGTTCTTATTTTTTCCCTATCTCTTGTGTGAATAGTATTTTTCACTAACACCAACTTTTCAATGGAAGTTTCAGATCTTTGAGTGAACTATTCAAACAGAAGCATTTAAAATCTGTTTATAATTTAAATCAAACATAAATTAACTTTAATTTAATATATATTATTACAAATACAGAAACATAAACGGTTTTGTGAATTTAAATAAAGAAATAAATATACACACGCGTAACCTGTGGCGACATGCCAGTTGTGCAAAAGAGGGTATATGGATCATATTATTCTAAATTTATTGAAGAAGCTCATTTATTTTCTTTTCATATTTAAAAGTATACAATGAAATTTAATATTTAATATTTTCTATATAAATTCAGCTTGGGAGTTATTTATTTTATGTTAATTATTTACAAAGTAAAGGTAGTAAAAAATTTATAAGAGATTCTTGAGATTATAGTCTCAAGAATATGACCTATATGGAAAACATGTTTTCTCAATGTATCAAAACCAATTATTCAAACAAACAGCTGTAGAATTTTTTTTACCATAATGTTGTCCGACTTGCTTTTTTAAAAAGTTATTAACCATTAAGTTACTTTTTACCTTTTCTATTCCAACTGTTATTAGGGATCATCCGGGACGTCTACGGACATGGCTGCATTGTTGGAGCCACAACTTCTTTCTTTTTCTGTTGTAGTCTTCTTCCTACTGGTGGTGAAGCTTTTGAAAAGTGGGTGTCCGTTTAGCTGTGCGGGAAGTGTAAATACGCAGCAACGTCCATAGACGTCCCGACGACCCCTAATAAAGGACCTACCTATTGTTTTTATTGTTGATTTGTCCTTGTCCTGAACAGGCAGGAAATATTTTTTCTTTACTTGCAAGCAGATATCGTATGTCAATTTATGCCTCGAGATTTTATGCATTCTCTGATTTGCTGTATTTCTCTGAATTTTTTTTTAATTACTTTCGAGATTTGATTTTTAATGCTGAAGAGCGGAGTATAGAAGTTATAATTACCAAAATACTCCGACTTTATCAAACAAATTTTAATATTTTTATTATCTATCCTGAATATTGTTGTTAAGATATGATATCATGTGACGATTTTATTTCCGGTTTTAGGATACTTATGATAATTGCTATTATTAATACTTTGAATACCCAGTGCGACGTAAGTAAGAAGCAATAATAATTCATTGTGGATATAAAAACAAAGATAATAGCTAAGGGATTATACAAATCAGTACTTTGTCGAATGAGGTAAAGAAAGACGACAGCTTTTCCCAAAGAAGAAAATAACAAATAAAAGAACACAAACCATTGTTATTCCAATTCTGTCTAGATTTGGTCAACCAACATGCACGAACCCAAACTAAAATGTTAGGGAACTCACATACTGTGATAATCGTTTGATATTTGATATTTTTATTGTTTTGTTTTTTCAAAACAAATATCCACAACGCATTTATTTATAGATATTGAAAGTAGAAGATACATGTATGAGAGTCTTGATGGGGTTTACAGAATCGAGAATAATGCGTGAAAAGTGCAGAATAAAGGGCCAAAAATATAAAGAATAAAGGAAAATAGAACAATACAGAATAGAGAATAATGGGCGCTGAAATATAAAGAATAGAAAATTACGGTCCAAATAAAAAGAATAAAGAAAATGGTAAAAAGTTAAACGAAGGACCCTCATCCATACCCTCATGTATCTATGGACAATTAATACAAATGTGAGCCCTCAGGCAAAATTGACCTTAGGAGATGAATTTGGCTATTCTGTTTAGGTCCTTTTTGTCTAAATTAGAAAATTGAAAAGTATAATAAATCTATCAACTAACATTCTTCATATGTTCTTAAAACATCAATCTGTCCTAGGATATCTAGTATAATGTTTGTGTAATTTGTTCCAGTAGGTCAACAAAATGACCACCGTGGCTAGAATAAGAGCATATGGGTAGAATACATAATTGTCTTATATCTTGAAAACTATGATAGATAGAGAAAAACTGACTGACACAAAAATTGCTCAGAATGATAACATCTACCTACTTCCTGTTTACACCATTGACCAAAATTATCAGATGACCCCTGAAGGAGTTATTTGCCTTAAATAACGGTTCATGTCTAGTTTTCATATTTTTGCCTATGAACTCAAAAACTAAATTACAAAATTTCGGTCCGTAAACAAACATGGCCGCCATGGCTAATAATGAAAATAAAATAAAACACAAAACCTACTCTAATGCTAATTTGACCATAACCAATTAATGATTTCTCAAGGAGGTATTTGGGGATTTTTTATGTTTCTGCCAATTATCTCAAGAACTATTACAGATAGATAAAAGTGTAGGCAGCAAAATTATCAAAATTTAGGATCTACAAAAAGTCGTGACAATAGACTGACTCCTTAAGGAGTTATTGTCCTTAAATGATGATTTTTGTTTGTGTTTTGCCACTTATCTCCTGAACTATAAAATATAGATATAAACTGTAAACAGCAAATGATCAGCAATGCAGGCTATACAAACAAGCACTATCTTTAAAAAGATATTTGACGCCTTCAGGTTGGAGCATTTTTCTAAAAGTTATTTTTTTGTGTCTTTTAATCATATTAAAATGCGTTTAATTTGACGAACTTTGTTAATAATTCTGAAGATTGAGCACACACACACACACACACACACACACACACACTTGTCTCTAAGAAATATGTATAGATATATATATATACCGTTAATTAACTTGTAAATGTATGTAGAGTATTTTCGCAAAGCCAATGTCTGTGAAATTGAGGTGAAATAAAATATATACAATGTAACACATAACAACTCAATGATAACCATACAAGCATGTATTTAATAAATGAAGACGCCCGTATATATAAATGACGGACGCTGAAGTGAGATGATCTATATTAACACATCTTTTGACAGGTTATTATATTTGCTATATATATCTTGACACTCTATATTTCTAGTATTATATTTTGTACCCGTAAATATTCATATATCGATTCTTAATTATTAAACAAACGTATGTAATCGAACATTATAATGTCATTTTCGTGGATCAGAGAACAGATAATCGACAACGCCCATGCGCTGTTACCATAATTTATATTATCTACCTTTAACTATTTTTTGTGTTTTTAAATGATCTCGAAAACTAAAATAGATTTGTACAAACTGCAATGCAAGTACGATTAGCTATACGACAATTACATAACTGATTTAATATATATATATCAAAACGGCACATCATTACCAGGTGAGCGATTCAGGCTCTTAGGAGCCTCTTGTTTGCAATACCAGGGGCTAAAAAGGGCTCTAATACCTCTTTCTATTAAATATGACGATAGTAGTACATATTTGACTAGTATGATATTAGTCACATGAAAATTATTTGTCCACTTTAAAGATGGCAAAGAATCCGAACGTGAGAGACGTACTATTCTTTTCAAACAATCTATTCTATCATTGATAATAAGTAACTATTATATTTAATTTTTTCCAGTCCGGAAATGGTAAATATTTGACTACTAACTGCAACGATTCTGCAATTCATAGTGCGTATAATGGATTCAAATCACAAGTCCTGTAGCATTTGTAACAAAGGCCACATTTCAAAACCGAGTATAGAATGGTGTTCTGAATGTAACCAAGCCTTCTGTACAGAATGCAAGGAATGCCATAGTTTAATGACTACAACTGAGGATCATATGACCATACCGATTGCTAGCTTCGATGAACTCCGAACATCGATTCTGTCTATTGGTAACATATGTGAGGACCATAGAGAGAAGTACGAACTGTATTGTCAAACTCATGACAAACTTCTTTGTCTCACGTGCATTGAAGATCATTCCGAATGTAAAGATATCAAATCAATAAATAAGATCGCGAAAAACATCAAGACTTCCGAATCATTCAATGAAGTACGCATGTCTTTAGAAGATATGGACACAAACATTAATAAAATGATATTAGAAATTCAATCAAATCATACCAGTACAAAAGACTGCCCTAGGATCATTTTACAACAAATATGCGAGATACGAGAAAAACTAAACAAACACTTAGATACTCTAGAGATACGACTCGAAGTGGAACTCTAAATATGAAAATGTAGCTGCAAATGATATGCAAATGCACTCAAACATCTAGAAGAGAAGAAGTTACTGAATGCCAGAAAACAGAAACAGATGGAAGACATTACAAAGTACGCATCAGATCTACAAACATTTCTAGGATTGAGGCATTTATCTTCTGAAGTTATCGCAGATGAATCTTTCCTTCGGTCTTTAGTAGAAAATGGAAGTTTGGATAAAGTTGAAATTGCGTTTGAGTTGGATGAGAATATTACTAGTTTTTGTAATAGTATCAACAAATTTGGATCGGTTCAGCTGCAAAAGATTCCGAGAAATTTCTGTCTTGAAAGTCAAAAGGGTAAACAGGCACAGACCATAGAAAAAGAAATTCTATTGAAGACATTGTTGTCAAATTCATTAATACTTTACAAGTCAATACAACGGGAGATGTGATCTCTGGATGTGATTTTTTACCAGACGGCAATATGGTTTTTAGTAACTACTCGTCCAGTGGGACTGCTGATTTTATAGCAGTATTTACTTCGAATGGCATACCTTTTGACAACATATCACTTAAACCGAATTATGCATTTGATGTAGTAACTTTGGATGAAGAAACTGTTGCCGTTACATCTGACAAACCCGGTAGTTGGTGTATTATGTCCATAGATATATATAGAAAGAAATTGACAAAAATTGATACGAAAGTTAGTTGTCAGTGTATTACATTTAGTGACGGAAAATTTCTATCGAATGCTTTTGGCAGTGGCATAGTATCTATCGATGCCACAAATGGAAATTGTATTTCCATTATCAAGAGCAATTACCTAGGCAAGCATCACTTACATCATTTGAATCTAAACTTTATTTTTGTGACCCCTCAACAAATACTATCAGCTGCTGTGATATGGAAGGCAGTACAATCTGGTCTTTTAAAGATGATACTGTCATAAAGAAGCCTAGTGGCATAGCAGTCGATGGTATGGGAAACGTGTATATAACAAACCAAGACCTCAATAATGTTATAGTTGTGTCTCCTGATGGAAATCAAAGTAAGCAACTCCTCTCTCAATCAGACGGGCTGAATAATCCAAGGGCAATACAATACGACAGAAAAAGAAATCGTCTTCTGGTGGCAAACGAAGAAGCAAAAGCTTTCTTATTTGACATTTCACACTAAACAAGACTAGCTTTCAATTGGATTGTAACACTTGTTAAAGGATTCAAACATCTTACAATGAAAATAAATGATCATGAACTATTGATTTGATTCACGTAAATAATAAATATGATATAGAAGATACACTAATAAGTAATGTGTACATAGTGATAATTCATGGAAGGGTTCTCATGAAGATAATTTGTCTCAATTTTCTAGAAACCATCATGTCATTGGTAATCCCTGTTGGCAACCATAATGAAAAGATTAAGATATACCAACAGACAAAACTTTAGCCAAAAGATAAAAGACCAAACATTAGTCCAGAAAACACAACAAAAACTAATGACTAAGCAAATTCAAACCCCAATTAAAATAGGACATGAACACCATAAGGATTAATAGTTTCTGCTCCACTGTGTCGCACGGTGTGCTGTTCTTGCCTAGCAAAATTCTGTGAAAAATCACATTTGGTGATGTCGTAAACCAGAAAAGAACAAGATTGTGGCTACAATAACCAGAAAAAAATCATGGTGATCTGTGATCCTGATGTTCCATAACAGTCAACCACAAAACCCATATATCCTGCATTAATTACTAAATAATGATGGCCTTTGTAAAACAATCTAAGGGAGGACTTCAACTTTAGTTTCCTTGTAAACACTAACACTTAAAACCAATCCGTTTTTCGAACGCATGACTTCCCACATTCAATTAGTACACTCACAAAGACGGTTAGATCGTGATTGACATTGTACCAGGACTCCTCAGCTTATTAAAAGTTAGCAATCATTATATTGGATATTATACATCGAAGTAGTCAAATTCGATTTTTCGGCAAAAATAATACTAGTATCATCGAGTGTATATATGAAAGAAAGATGCAAAAGATACAAAGAGGACATTCAAGCTTATTAGTTAATGGAACTGACAATGCCGTGGCAAAAAAATAACCATAAGACAAACAACAGTATACAAAACACAACATAGAAAACCAAATACTGAGCAACACGGACTTCGCCAAACACTCTTACTTTAATAACTTATTATATATATATATAGTGACCTTAAGAATTGTATATTTATTCCTTTTAATCTAAAGGCTTTATGTTGAGCAGTTCGTATATTTAGTAATGGCATTTTTCCGAAAGATCATGCTTAGAGTTATCTTTCATAGTAATTCGTATACGAAATATCCCACACTGTTATCACAGGTAAGAGACGAGATATTTTTTATACATATGTATGTTACAATGAATTTGTATAATAAGGGATTATGCATAATCCCTGAAATTTTAGGGATTATGCAGAATCACTGGTAACTTTAGTGATTATATATAATTACTAAAATTTTCAGGAATTATGTATAATCACTAGAAAAATGTCCGGGATTATACATAATAACTGGTATGAAGAAACAATGACTAAAAGTTAAATAATGTATTCTATAAAATCATATTTAACATCTTTAGAAACATAGAAATTAAAATTTAAGCACCATATTCTAATACAATTCATGTATTTTACAAACTGCAGTGTAAATTTGGATGACATCTACTATTGAACATTTGCTCTTGTAACAAAAACAACTTTTAAAATCTTAGCCTTTACATATTGAATCTGATTTTACGGCACGTTGAAGAGAAATAAAGTGTTCATTAGAAACATCCGAAAGTGCTAAAAGGTCTATCAGACACCTAGCTCAAATTAATTCACTGTGTATTGTATGAGCAAAATTTCATGTTCCGTAGCCAAGCATTATCCTATTCAGTCCTTTCATGAACGATAGCCATTATATCTTTGTGGTATCATCTTCCACAATCAACATGCGGAATCGGTATAAAAAAACATTACAGCCAATGTTGGTATCCTCCAGAATTGTGTTCAATCTGTCAAGCAAGAGCGCTGTTAGTTTTCTGTATATTTAGTTGCATTTCTTTGCTTGGTTTGGATTCCTTGTTCGTTGGAACATAGAAAACATAAAACAGATGTTTAATAACTTTCATCTCCTTTGTGTTACAGCAAATTATATGATATGTGCATTCATGTTGGTATTATCAATTTCAATTTTGAATATTTCTTTGTTATGAGTTAATGTGGTTCAATACAGTTA
Organism: Mytilus coruscus; assembly: GCA_017311375.1. Lineage (NCBI taxonomy): Eukaryota > Metazoa > Mollusca > Bivalvia > Mytilida > Mytilidae > Mytilus > Mytilus coruscus. Next base: position 32,854,171 of record CM029607.1, read on the forward strand.
ATGTGGTTAATCACAGTTAAATAGAAGATCACTGGACACTCTGTTCAAGTTAAGATTTGATAAATGTATAAGGAATGAAAATTGTCCACTTGAACCATAAAGGGTAATACCAACGATTTAATTGTCTATATTTGATTTATTTTATCAAACGAAGGATATTTGTAGTATTGATAATCCCTGAAATCATTTCAGGAATTTGTAAAATAAATCTTAACATTTTCAGTGGTTATGTAAAATCACTTGCCATTTTCAGGGATTATATATAACTACTAATGATTTTAGTGATTATGCAAAATCCCTGAAAAATCAGGGATTCTACATAATCCCTGATAAAACAAATTACAGTAACATATATACTGAATACAATAACTGTATTCAGTATATATACATATATTAATAACAAAATCTCGTCTCATACCTATCACTATACCATGATGAATTCTAGGTCTTAAAAATCCAACGTCACTTTAAACCTTGTATCAAAAATATCTTCTGCGCAAGTTTTTGTTGAGTTTCCTAAAGTTTAGTCGTAAACATTTTTCATAAAGATAGAACAAATATACCAATGCCAAATACGATTATAATACAAACAACAACAACAACAAATAACAAAAATCAAAATACAAAAACAAAACAAAAACAAAACAAAACAAATCCTTATAAGTAGGACAGAATCAAGCCCCAACGGCTAGGGGTTTTACTTTATCTCCTAAAACAAATATATTATCAAGCATATATTAAAAGGATAAAAACCAACATTTCGTAGGGTTAATTTTTTTCTTTTTTCGCCCAACACAAAACTATCGATAGAGCAAACAAAATATCATAACAAAACCAAAGTATCAGATATTATCATTTTTGAAGCATTAAAAAACTACGACCAATTAAAGGAAAAAACTTTGTCAATGAGTTTTTAAACGTAAATAGGAAAATTATATATTGAAAAGATGATATCATGTAAAAACACGCCACGTGTCAACAACGTAAAGATGAATAGATCCGTGGTACATTTTGTGTCCACGCGTGACCATCTTTAACATAATGACATTTATTAATGTATACTTAAATCAATGACATTTCAATTGATTTTAAATAGCATTCAACTTCAATAATGTATGTTTACTTTTCGAATAGAATTCACTAAAATAGCAGTAAAAAAAGACTGACGTACGACGTGGTAAATTAACGTGAAATATGAACCGCTGTTTCGTAACGGATTTTACTGTTCGGTCTTTTATGACTTGACTTTGAAAAAAGTTCAATGATAATTTATTTTTTCTATGTCCCTAATACGCTTCCGTATTTACCGCTGCACAGTTGATTGTGTAGTTTTTCGGTATAAGAACTTGAAGGTACTGAAATGTACCTAGCTAATGTTGCATAATGTAGTTCTTCCATATTGTTGTCCACATGAATTTAGTACCATAATTTTATAATACTAGATTTGTTCTTATATTTTAAAGTTCCGGTTTTGTACTACTAAGTAACAAATGTATTGTACTTCCAAGGTACAATTTCCATATATATAATAATTCTTTAGTACTATCAACTGAGTGAAGGAAATACATTCGTAAATTTAAAACTATTCCAAAATTTTATTACTACAAATTTAAAGAAAAATATACGAGAATTAGACAGCAGTCAACCAATGTAATTTTACTTCTAGAAATTTGTGGTCCTGGACAATTGATACCGTGTAACAATCTTTAATTTGCCTGTTAGTAAACTGCAGATTGCTAAAAGTACGGTAGTAGTGCGAGTTGTGTACCATAAGGATTTAGATATAATTTACAGCAGCAATACTTTTATCGATATGTTGATAATAACTGCGTTATTGTGTAGAAATTCAAGAAAAAAATTAAAACCCTACAAAAGCTGTCATGCTGTCAAGCAAAATCTCACCCTCCTTACATCGATGAGGAGAAAAGGGAAAAAAAGACCCGTGTAATTTATGAATTATTACTAATAATTAAATTTAAGAAGTGTGAATAAAGGTCCTTAGTTCAAAGAAAGGAAACATCTTAAGCACAACGAAAACGACGGGACATACACATATGTATAGATAAAAAATCCGCCGACTTTCAGTGCATTTTTTGTGGGTAGAATACTAAATGACACAGAGACACTATCTATTTAATTCGAAATTAAAGAAGACCCACCTTCATTCATTATAGTAAAGGAGAAATCGATATGTTGGGAAAAATTTTATACAAGTTTTGGAATTGTAACGGTAACCGCATATACAAAGGGGAAAATATTTTATTGATATATCGTGAAATAATATACAGTTACAAGTTCTGTTAAAAAGACGTTTTCAATCAAAAGGTTTTATAATTCATCAGATAATATTGTTATTGTTTTATCGGCTACACCTATTGCCCGTAATTGTATAAGAAGAAACCTTGTCATGACCATGATCAAACAAATTTTAGATAAATAGCAGACGACAATGAAGTAGCGTGACACTTAGTACGACGGTGCATTCGATTGATAATCTTTTGTTTTGATCTTTCTACTTTGACACCTTAGAATATAGAATATCTATGAATCTTCATACCTTAATTCAAAATAGAATTTTCCCACGTTGTCACTTTTCTTAAGCATTTAAAATTGTAATGATAATTCCGATCATCAAACCAAGATAATCTAAAAGATAAAATGGATATTTAACAGTTAATATAAATTGACAATTGAAATTAATTAGTTATCATTTGTTGTGTGCAATGGACACTTATCAAATCTTGGGTTGATATGAACTTGAAAGATGTTTTATATATGATATTACTTTTTCTTCATCAGGCTATATAGCGTTTAGAGAACGTTAACATAAAATGAAAGAAATTAATTATATTTTCACTTGTCAAAGATGCTATAGAATGTATTAATAGTAAAATCAGGTGTAACATGTATATATATAAAGTTGACTTTTTAGACATAGTTTTATCCTGCGTTAACCATTGTTTTTTTTTAATGAAAGAAAGTTGGATATTTATTTATTGACAAGGGTCTAGAAGGGGGGTCTTTCATTTCTTTATTCTTCAATTTTTAGACTATTATTCTGTATTCTTTATATTTTAGCATCCCATTATTCTGTCTCCTTTTTTTCACCTTTTTTCTCTATTATTTTTGTTTTGCCCTTTATTCTGCACTTTAAGCCAATATTCTCTATTCTGTTAACCCCATCCAGACCCTCAGATATAACTCGTATGGAAAAGATTTTGACAATCAAAAACATTTTTATTTGATTTCAAAATTTTAATTGTCCCAACTTTTGAATGCTTTGAAACAAGGAAATGCTGTTTTACTACCAAAGGGTATTAACTGCAAGATGCCAATGATAATGGACTGTTATTTAAGTTATATTTCACGAAATATAAAAATAAGAAGATGTGGTATGATTGCCAATGAGACAACTCTCCACCAGAGACCAAATGACATAGATTTTAACAACTATAGGTCACCGTACGGCCTTCAACAATGAGAAAAACCCGTACCGCATAGTCAGCTATAAAAGGCCCCGAAATGACAAATGTAAAACAATTCAAACGAGAACACTAACGGCCTGAATTAGGTACAAAACAAAGAACCAAAAAAATATGATATACGGCAACAAACGACAACCACTGAAATACAGGCTCCTGACTTGGGACAGAATGTGGCGGGGTTTAAACTAGTTTGAAGGCGCCAACCTCCCAATCTGGGACAGTGGTGTAACGATAAACAATAAACGAAAAACAAGTATATGAGAAATAGCAAAAAACGACAACCACTCAATTACAGGCTCCTGACTTGGAGACAGGCACATATAGAATGTGGCGGGGTTTAACCAGTTTGTTGGCGCCAAACCCTCCCCTAACCTGGGATAGTGGTCTTACAGAACATAAGAACAAACTATAAAAGCAGTTGAAAAGGACTTAACTCATCAGATCGATAGAAAGCAGAAAGACAATTCTAACAAAACACAGACCGGACGTGGCAGGGTATTTATACATCCCCACAACAAAAAAGACACTAAGTACAGATCTGAGAGGCTGAGAGTACTCACAGTTACTGACAGCTAGTCCAAAGCCAATAACAGCTAATAAAAAAAATCATGCATCTAAGACTAAGGCAGCTTAAGCAAAGCTGACCATAGACGTATTTGACTTGATGTCGTTTGAATTTTGTTCTTTCAATGATCTCGATGACATTCAGAACTGATGTTCTGTTTAATGTTAACTCAAAATAAATCTGTATAAACGTTTTTTTTTTTCTTTGAATAAATATCACAGTGACGATCGTTGTTGTTTAATATAATACTTGTGCCATTGTTTCAGATTAAACAGTTATATATATGAGGGTCGGGATGGGGTATACAGAAAAGAGAATAATTGGTAAAAAGTAATGAATAGAGAAAAATGAGCAAAAATATAAAGAATAGAGAATAATTGGGTGCAAAAGAATAAAGATAAACGAAAATAAAAGAATTGGGTAATTGGGTAATAAAAAAAATGCAGAAATGAACGACGTACAGAATAAACTGATCTTATCACAGAAATTTAATTGTTAAATCATTTTCCTGAGAAATTACCTAATAATCGTTATTTTTAAAGGTAAAGAAAATGCCCTAATATGTAAAGAATACAGAAATTAAGGATCCCCATCCAGACCCTGGAAAAGTCATATTTTATATGAAGATATATACAAAGAGAGATAACTGGTGTATATTTTTTTTACAAATTTTCAACGGTATTATGGTGACAAATTTTGTACAAAATTTTTGACAATTATCTTTGTAAGTATTTCATCGATAAAAAAAATTCGATGAAGAGTATACAAACAGTCAATGCTTTGAAATTAAAATGCATGTACATACCATACTATTTTTAAAAACAACTATAGACATGGCCCATCTTTTTAAACTTTCATAAATGTCTCACCCTGGGTCGTATGTAACGTGTGCAAAATTAACGAATAGAAGATTGATAGTCACACTTAAAAATGTTCAAAACCAACGACAATCAATACTTGTCTTTCAAACTTATATGGAAAGACGAAAGTCTGTTGAAATTAATATCATTTTTGACCATATTAAGGCGAAACTGGAGTAATTGTTTTCGTTAGTCATTTCGAGTAAATAAAACATTTGAAAATTTTATAATAGGTCGTCTTTCCACTCAACACTTGTCGGTTCTCTGTACACGAAATCAATATAATCTTGATTGACTGGGATAGTCAGCTTTCCTGCTGAAGGAATAAATAACAATAAATACATTTTATTTTATCATTGTGTCACATATTGATTGTACATTATACAATGACATAATAAGAATATACATTAAAACAATCAATACCCAGCCATTGAGTTGGCTTATGAGACACATATTTACAAAACATTTCACATTTATATGTACATAACATTTCCTAAAATTTGTTTTTTGTACAATTTTAAAAAGATTTATCATTTAAATAAATACAAATTCAATTAATAAATTAAAATAGTAAATTATATAGATAAAAATGAAGGTCGGCGGTTCTCTCCGAGCTCCCCGGCTCCCTACACTTACCGCAACGAAATAGCTAATAGTGATGAAAGTGGCGGTAAAACAAGAATTCAAACAATCATCATAATGATTTTTTGTCTTTCAGCTTTACATAAACACGATTGCAGTGAAGGATATTAGTTTGTGGTTTTTTTTCCCAAGAAAAGGGTTCTTTCAACATTTTCAAACCCTCATCAAAAGCATTTTTTAGAATGTAATGAGGAAACGATCACTTATTACTGAATCCATTAGAAGATTGTAAAAATTGACTTTTTTTGTAATCAAAAGTCGTACTAGTAATTCCTATGTGACACTGACAGAGCAAAATTGAGGCGAATTTTATGAGAGTTACCTCCCGCCACATTCGGAGGTGTATTATCAGCAGTCTGCAGGAAAGAAAAGAAAAAAATGAAGTATTTTTGTATATATGTAGGACTCTAAAGTGCGATGGGGACGCTAAAGTACGATGGTCATGCTAAAGTGCGATGGTCTGCGCTAAAGTGCGATGCCTCCATACGCTAAAGTCTGATGGTCCGCGAAAGTATAGACGAAAGAAACGTAGTTGGATTATGATGTTAACAGTCGTTTATACAAACCAAAATGTACATCGAACGGATACATTTGATTAAATCATTGTTTACGTGGCACTTTATTTTGCGATCCCCGTTAAAATATTGTCGATTTTATTGAAAAGTAACATCGGTAAAATAAAGGTACATGTTTTCAAGCGTAAATTTTAATTGTCGGCTAAAACATAGTTTGTACATTGTAGGAAAATATAACATGTATTTGTATTCGCTACGAAAAAGGAGAAAGCTCGGCGAACTTCGCCTTTCGCTCGCATGTAAATTAAAGCTTGTACAAATAAATGTTACTGATATTCCGACAAAGAACGAATTTTGTATTTGTAATTTACAATGACGACTGTAAGGGGAGGTGTTCAGATTATTGATAGACTGTGAACGGCAAGCTACACCAATTATCCAAATATTCAATACGCCCGAATAGTTAAAAAATCATTTACAGGAAATATAGTATTTTGTGACACCTAAATTACCTTTTTAGCAATTGTTACGTTGTCGGTCTTCTAAATTTAGAAACAATCACTTAAGCCTACCGGTAAATTATAAAGCCTATCACATATGTTATACCTGAGCATACAAGCTTTTGAAAAAAGACTATTTTTTAACATCCATGTACTTGAACGTTTTAAGCCCTCGAACCTTACCCTATTGGTCCATCGTACTTTAGCAAACAAACAACCATCGCACTTTAGCGTGAGACACCATCGTACTTTAGCGTAGACAATCGCACTTTAGAGTACCATCGCATTTTAGAGTCCTACATATATTCTACGCTGTTTTGTCAATTTAAAAAAAAAACACTTTAAGTTGCATTTATGTTTTACAAAGGAATTGATAGTTCGATCTGTTAATTATGTTTAATTTGATTACTTTCTAAGATCCAGGATAATTAATAGCACGGTAGGTATAGTGTCCGGCGGAGATCGTGTTTTTTCGAGTGAATCGGTCCACTTTTTTCGAGTGTAGATCGGGTTTTTTCGAGTGATAAAACATGCGATCAGGTCAATCAACTGCTATTTCGCAATTATAATAGTTTTATTCATGACTGTCCATCTTACTTTGAATACTATACATGTTTTGAGCACAAAAGACGCACAATTTCGTTGTATTTAACCTAAAATTCTGTGTTTTGCATTAATTGCCCGTGTTTTTTCGAGATCAACAGTTATAACGTCCGGGTTTTTAAACAAATGGTCCGGGTTTTTTGAAGAAAATGTGAATAAGAACTAAGGCATTCTTGACATTAAAACTGATCCCAGCCGGAAACTATACCTACCGTGAATAGAATAGAAATCAAAACAGCGTGGATGTAAACACCAGTTATTTAAATGTGATCGTGTGTGTCACTGACTGTCGACAACAGGCGGAGGACATTTTAGCGAACAAAATCGGACGTGTAAGCGCCAAAGTATCTCCCATTTTAGCGCAAGATTTTAACCAATTTTGGCGAAAGAGTTAAATGATCAATGTCCATTTTAGCGCAAGATTTTAAACCACTTTTTAGCGAGAAGTGAAATTATCAATGCCCATTTGAGGGATATAAATTATGAATAATGAATTCTAATAGAATCAATAAAACGCAATATAAAAAATATTATGTCCATTATAATACAGCGCTAAAATTCGACAAAAAGATTTCATGTAAATACAGTATGCCAGGGACCTTTCAATGGGGATACACATAATTACTTGTTTACACATTTCAGAGGTGATATCAAGTAGTCGAGAGAAAAAAATGGTTATTATTTTTTTGTACACAATTTGTGTTGTGTGGCTCATTAAAAGAAATCGACGATAAAATCTGTTACGCAAAAGCTTTTATTGAGAGGTCACTGACATACTGTAATTGGGTGAAATCTTTGTTTTCGACAGCCAGTAACACACACGAATACGTTTAAATAGCAGGTGTTTACGTCCATGCTGTTATAAATTATATTCCTAAACGAAATTCTTGTCCTATGAACAATTTGAAATTGACTTATTGATTTTTAACTTTTTTGCTGAAATCTTCATTGTCGCCACTAAAATGAAAATTTGACTGTGGACTCGAGCATTTATTTCAATGTTAAATGCATAAAATATACGAGAGCAATTAAAAGACAGAAATTGTGAAACTACTATATATGGTAAGATGTGGTGCGTTATTTCTGGTGTAGAGAATTGTTTTAAGCATTTGGAAAATAATGTGGTTTTGTTGCTACATGTCTTATCGCAACTATAAATGCAATATAAATCTATATTTGACCGAATATTAAATGACGGTTTACAGTAATAAAATGGGGAAAAGGTATACTCCAGTTTAACAAAACTGCAATTTTTCAAATATTATTCCGTATTAAGTTTTGAATTATTTTCTTTTTCTTTTCGTTTGTTTGATGCAATTTTTCTTTGTCTCCTCATGTTAAAAATATCACAAAGGGTAAAAAAAAAAGACACCTTATATCATTTACTTTTCAAGACTTGTAATTCCAAATTTCCTCGTTCAACTATATATATATAAAAAACAAACAATGTGTTTGACGTTAACCAGAATAATTAAAACACGAAACCCATCAAAAAATTGGATGAACTCCTCGGTGCTGTGGATGGTAAAACAGTTGCTGATGTGAACATATGCCTTGTATAGCTAACTATGCGGTATGGGTTTTGCTCACTGTTGTCATATCAGTGGTCTCTGATGGAGAGTTGTCTCAATGACAATAATACTAATTCTTTTTTTATATAATTTAATAGTATTTGGAATGAATTGGACTTATCCTAGCTTAGAAGATAAACAAAAGAAGTTTGTTAATGTAGTATTGATTTCTGTACACATGCTTGTGTAAGATAAATTAATCCAGGTAAAATTTGTCTGGGTGGACACAAATTGCTAGATTCAAAAGTCCATGGTAACAGAATTTACTAGTTTAAAAAGTCCCTGGTAACAGAAATTACTAGTTTAAAAAGTCCATGGTAACAGAATTTACTAGATTAAAAAGTCCATGGTAACAGAATTTACTAGTATTTTAGTCCGATGTCAGTAATGTATGTCCTCAGACAAAATTTTCTTAGGTATTCCTGTCCATGTCCTTATAATACTTAGGTAAAAATGTCCATGTCATTTATTTTACTAGTATCGTTTATAGCTCACCTGGCCCTATGGGCCAAGTGAACTTTTCTCATCACTTGGCGTCCGTCGATCGTCCGTCGTCCGTTAACTTTTACAAAAATCTTCTCCTCTGAAACTACTGGGACAAATTTAACCAAACTTGGCCATAATCCATTATTGGGGTATCTAGTTTTAAAAATGTGTCCGACAACCCCGCCTACCAACCAACATGGCCGCCATGGCTAAAAATAGAACAAAGGGGTAAAATGCAGTTTTTGGCTTATATCTCTGAAACTAAAGCATTTAGAGTAAATCTGACATGGGGTAAAAATGTTCATCAGGTTTAATTTTCTCGGAACGTCTCGAAAATGTTCGATCATTTATACAGGTAGTTATCTATGTCTTTGATACGGTCCCTCTTTGGATAGGTTACCACACAATGTATATTTCAACAATCAAAGTTCATTTGTAGATTGGAAAGTAAAACAATAAAGACTAGGTTGCAGTCAAAAATCATTATTATGTTAGAACCTATTTGCCTTTTGACAAAAAAATATGTGTTTTTACTAATGCGAATGTTTATTAAATATCAAGTATAATGATAACGCAATTATATAATCCATGCTTTGAGACGGTCCCTGTACGCGTTGTGTGTGTAGTATTCCTGGGAATAGTTTATTGATATATAATGTCCCGGAATAAACTGATTATTTCTGAACATTCATCATTTGATATTTTGTATTTCAATCATAGCATGGGAAAATGTCGGAAAGCATGAAGAAAATTAAGAAAACGATAGTTCTGTTATAAATATTTATCTTAAGTCGGAAACACAGTGGTCGGAAAGCAGAAAGATAATTAAACAAAAGGATTTTTTTGTCAAAAATATCTAATTTCGTTAACAGATACTACCAGACCAAGAGAATATTCGTTATTAAGTTTAAACTGAGACTGAATTTATTTTAATAGAATATAATTAAAATTGTCATATATACGTGCATTATGTCTCACAAGTTTGAACAGTCATTACATTTATGAAAATTATATGCAACGTATGAGCACCAACGAGCAGGGATGCGTACCCAAAGTTAGCTAAATATCTAACTTGCATGGTTTCAATTCCAAAGGATTTTAAATCCTTGCATCTCACAAAAAAAACGTAATTAATATCTTACAATAATCATAACAAAATTTAATTATTATGTTAGTTATTTTATACTGTTTTAGTATGGATTTATAAGTCTCTGCTTATATTTTGTATAGCAATATATTCATATAGTGGAATGTTAGACTTTACGAAGAGATTGATTTGATAAATAAAATGTCCGTTCGTAAATACTTGACGTTTGTGTTTATTGATATTATATTCTACATTTTCGAAAACAATTCATTAACAGGAATGTATGTTAATTATAAAATTTCATTTTTGTTTGTTTATAGATATAAGAAGATGTGGTATGAGTGCCAATGAGACAACTCTCCATCCAAGTCAAAATTTATAAAAGTAAACCATTATAGGTCAAAGTGTTTGTTTGTTTTAATAGTTCAACCTTATAGCATCTAAATATTTGCACTATGGAAAAATTTTGAAAATTGTATTCATTGTGTTGACCAGCTATCCTATACGTCTTGGTTCATTCACATTATACATCACCCTGTTCATATGCACACTATGGATTTGCGTTCACACACATTCCGGATTAAATGGCAATGAATCCAGAGTCAAAACACTTGAGGGGTAGGTAGTTCGACATCCGAATTCAACTATTAGATTAATATGCAAATACGTATTCTTATCCAGAGTATCAGTGCGTATGGTTTCTATATTTTCTATTTCTTGCGCAAAAATACCACGTGCATGCATAAATATTAATTTCACTCGCGAATATGAATTTTCGCTTTTCTTATCTTAATTTAGGACACGCGGCAGTAAGAGCTTGACATGTGACTTTCAAGCACGGTCATCATTACTTACGGTATTCTGACCTTTTCTTTTCTTTTTTAGTCACTGTCCTATTCTAAACGTTGACATTTTCGAAATGCTAAGGATTTTCTACCCCAGGAATAGATTACTTTAGATGTATTCGGAAAAACCTTTGTTTCGAAATTTTGAGTCCAGAATTCCTTTCAGCTTCGTACTTCGAGCGTCACTGATGATTCTTTGTAGACTTAACTCGCGTCTGGCGTACAACATTTCAATCCTCGTATCTTTTTATATCTACATATCATTCTTATATAAATTGGTTCTTTTGAGAGTATGTTCAGGTATTCATAAAACTTATGAAAATAAGATATTCTTCAAAACCAAGTTTTCCTGTAGAATATTTGGATTGATTTAAGAAAAATTAGGAAATCCTTAAAATTTGAGATATTTTATGAGACCAAAATAAGTCTCTACATAAGAGGTACCAATGCAGCTGGTGTGTTACTCTCAAGAAAAATATACGAAACCTTCTTTTAAGTTGCATGACACAGGGTTTCACTTCACATGGAAATTGGACTTTAAATTTATCTATTCAAAATCTACCGTGAGTACAGACAGCTTCAATAACGAGTTGAGAATATTTGAAGGCATCCAGGAAACAAAATATGAAGATATGATAGATACAATAAATGCTTCCAGATTATAAAGCAAACTGAGTGCTTAAATTTATATTGCGACTAGTTTGTGCAATTTGCATGAGACATCTGGCTTGTAGAAACTGTGATTTGCAAAAGAGTTATGAAAAAATGATGTACACTTCCAAGTAATAAATGAAATATTCGAGCCTTAAAATGTATATTCAAATAGTAGCTGCATATATACACTTTTTCTATTCACAACTATCCAACATTGCTATAAACTGACTTGTGCAAGAATTTACACACAATTACATATTTTTGATAAAGATGTTTTAACATCATCATTATTTTATTTTATTCACAGTCAATTATTTCAATTCAAAAACAAACAAAAATTCTGCAACAATTTTTTGGTGACCAGTCAGCTGTCTTGGGTTCACGTATTGCTTTTCTTTTTTTTTAAAGAAAGCAACTTGTTTTTAATATACCTTTAGATAATAATACCATGACATGGCAACCTAATTACGTCAGTTGACTGGTGGATAATTGTCTCATTTACAATCGTACCACACCTTCTTTTCATATTAGAATAGAGACATCATAAAAGATATGATAGATTTATTCTGACAAAAACAAACTTCTAACAATTCAACATGGCCGCAGTGATCAAATGATTCAATTGCAATATTATTAAACCTTGTTTTATTACATCAACTACTTCCTTAATTCTGACGAATTCAAATCATTACGAATACGGTTTTACAAATTTCAACAGGGCTTTAATTGCGTAATATTTAGCAAATCGTGAGTTTTAAACTATAGGCTAGGCACATCAATTTTAATAAATCTGAAGAATAATTAATTGTTGGTACACGCAAGGCATAGGCGAAAAGAATGTAATGTCTGAAAAACAAACAAAAAATCCATTTTCCCAAATATTCATATAAAACCAAGTCCATAGCCAAATACCAAGTTTAGAAATTCGCGTCCTACATGTGTTATCCAAAAGGGTCAGGCTTGAATATTTCGCTTATTAGAGAACCTATGTAAAATAAAATTAGCATTCATTTTATTGCATTTTCTACCGGTTTTAAATACAAATGCTTTAAAAGATATTTAAACTTAAAAGTTATGATGAAACAAAAATGGGTTGATATATAGTTTTTTTAGTTGTACATGTATTACTTTACTTTCAATTGAAAAGAAAATCAATCATTTTTTGATGGAATTTCCAGCATCCGAACAACAACGACACGTTATATAAGATTTTGCTTCAAAAATATGTTATAATTTCAAAAATCTAGACACAGAAAACATATGTATATGTATTTGGCTTCTTTCATGTGAACATAAAGAAATAATTCAACACTGTGGCTTTTATTTGTATAAATGTTTTACAATAAGAAAACAACTTACTAAAACTCGAAGACATATAATATAATATAACAAGTGGTCGCGAATCAAATTTAAAGTATAAATAAACCTTTGTAAACTACATTGTAAAAATGGTGTTTAGATCCTAAACACAATTCTAAACACTATGCACTTGTATACACATTTTGGTCTAAACATGTCTCAGTTCTAAACATGTTTAGTTTGTTAATGTGTTTATGGTTGTTTTTAGCATAGAAACTACTGTTTTATTCCTAAACACTTTTAATTCTAAAACACGTTTAAAAGTGTTTACATTCAAGACATGTCTACATTTATTGTGCTTACTGAGAAATGTGTTTCTAAACATGTAATACAAGTGTTATTTTTTAATCACCATTTTTACAGTGTAGTGTTTCTAGCCTGCAATAAAAGTACTTTAAATGAAAATGAAGTGAAATACAAGGAATAACTAATTCTAGTATATAAAAGTTAAATTACATTATATTGCTGTTCTTGATCTCTAAATATATGTTACAACACCTTTATTTTCTTCAAAGCATTCCAAACTGTGTCACTACTATTAATCGCACTCAAATCACGTACTTTCAGGATGTACTTGGTTCTTGCAGGAACACATTTGATTCATACCTTTTCGTCGTATATTTTGAAAGTATTCAATTCGGAAAAGGTATATGAATGGATTTATCATCGAATTAATCCCTGCAAACAAAAAGCACACATTCCGTACAACTCTAGATGATGACATACCGGTAGAAAACCCATCAAGTAAATACACTACGGATAAAGGAGTATTTACAGTAAAGAATAAAATAGCTATAATACCAATTGTCATGCACAGTTTCACGTCGGATTTTGTTATTTTGCGAACATTCAAAATGTCCATTTTCTTTTGATGTTGAATAAGATATACTAATAAAATTGTCATAGAAAACACAACTCCAATTTGAGTAACGGCAAAAATGATTCCGAACGTCCCATATGCTGCAATTTTTTGTTCTTGAAACAGACTATCAAAGGAGCACGTGCGGTCGTCGTGGTAACTTCTGACAGTAACCGCCGACACGATGCTACTAAGTATTATAGCTAGTCCCCATGCCATTATAATGATGCAAATTGAAACTTTTTTTTTCTGTTCGCTCACAATTTTTAACTGTAAACAAATTATCATATTCCGTTCAATGCAAATTCCTAACACCTGAAACATCGACGCCATAAACGTTACACAAAGCAAGTAGCATCTAGAAGCACAGTTAGCAAAAGATAGCTTTGTTCCTCCAAGTGTACTCGTTATCAACAACCAAGAAACTCCAAGTACAGCGTCCGTAATACTCAAACTGAGCGTATGTATGTATTTCATTTTCAGTTTTCTTAAGAACGTTAATATCACCAAAACTAATGATGGAACATTAAAAGCAACCGTTAAAAATCCAAAAACATATAAAACTAAAACAAAAAATATTGAATTTTCATCTTTACAATTACTTCCGCAATACGTATCGTTTTCAAATATTGTAAAGTCATGTGTTGTGTTCATTTTACTGGAAACTGACCACTGACAATGACTTAATTACGTATATATATAGGGATTTACGGATTATTGCATCAACTGTCAACAGGTGAGTATTTAACCAATTGTCACATTGATAGAACTGACCGTTATTGGCAAAATATTAATTATTAAAACCCGTTATTATTAAATTTCCGTCGTGGGTTATAGGCAAACAGATTTGACACATGCACCTGTATATGAACTGCTACAAACCGAAATGATGAAGTAGAAAAAAGGTAAGAATTTTCATGAACCAAACATTTGAATCTGGTAACTCACAAAGAAGATATCTTAGACACAATTACACAATTTAAAAGGGAAATCGATGAAATGATTAACAGGTTAAATTTGCCCCAGGACTGTTCAGAATGAGCGATATATTGATTCAGATTTCAGATTTTATTTGAACACTCAGACACAGATACATGTGTAACATGAGGTCATTAATAATAGCATTATATAAACATGACGAAGTAAACATGTGGTATCAATAATATAGATGTAGCATATAAATATAACAATATTATAAAATATGTTTTCAACATTTTCAGAACATATTGGCAATGTTTTTGATAAATACAGAAAGTCGTTTATACAGTTGTACATTACATATTGAAAGAAGACCTTCCATTTTTTTATAATTAGGATTCACTGTGTAGTAGCTTGGTAGAAACTTTTCCTTAATACAACAATATTTTGATTAGTACATTTAAATAACAAATGAAATTCATCACCAATATTACTCATACACAAAGTACATATTCTATCATGCTTCGGTATATTTTGCCATCTGCCTGTTTCAATAGGCAGACGCAGATTTGAACACCTTAAGTGTGTGATCCAAAGCCTGCAATATTCAGGAAGTTTTAGAAGGTATGTTTCTAAAGTAAAATCTTTTTTAAATATAGAGTAAAATTGTCCTCGTGATGAGTTTTCAATATCACTAAACCACTGTTGTACAAACTGATCACAAAGAATTTGTTTTAAGTACATTTTATCACAGTAGCCCGTTTGATTGGCAAAAATATATCCAATGCCAGTACTGTTTAATATTGCTTCTATAAAATTTACCCATTTAAAGGTGTATTTAGATTTAGGCTTTAAACCAAGCATCAGTCTATACAATAAACTGCATAGCTTTGATTCATTATTTACAATTTTACACCAATATAGAATCATTCTAATTTTCACCTTTATCTCCAGAGGAAATCTACCCAATTCTCCATAAACCATAAAATTAGGCGTAGTGTTTCTAACTTTTCGATAATTTTCAGGTTTTCAAAGCCCCAAATTTCAGAACCATACAGTAAGATAGGTTCTATCATAGAATCAAAAAGTTTAAATTGTAGATCAATGGGTAAAGATTCATTTCGTATAATTTTGTAAATATAAAAAAGTGCCTTTTGGGCTTGATCTACAAGTTTCTTTTTGGTATCAAAAAATGTACCATTATATTTGAAAATGACACCCAAATACGAAAATGTATCTACAATTTCAAGTAAATCATTCTGCAATGTAAATTTCAGATTTTGTTTAGTTTTCCTCTTGCTAAATACCATAACTTTAGTTTTCTTAACATTAACCTTCAGTTTCCAATTTTCGCAGTACAACTGGAAAATATCTAAGGAATTTTGCAAGTCTTCTTTTGTTTCTGAAAAAATGACTGTATCATCAGCATACAGAATTACGAACAATTCAAAAAATATATGAAGTTCGTTTTCAAATTTTTCCTTTAAAAGTTCTAAAGGAATACCATCTAAATTTCTAAAATATTGTTCCAAATCGTTCAAGAAAATAGGAAATAGAAAGGAGATAAGTTTTCTCCTTGTCTAACACCAATCAAACATGGAAAAAATTCTGATTCTTCACCATTATATTGAACACAAGATTTAATACCTTGATACATATTAAAAATAACTTTGAAACATTTCCCCTTGATTTCACTAAGATGTAGTTTTTGCCATAAGCCAGTTCTTAGAACAGTGTCAAAAGCTTTTCTAAAGTCAATAAATGTACAAAAAAGGTTTTTTCCAAATGAAAATATAATTCTACAAGTGCATGTAACACAAAAATATTATCTGTTGTTGCATATCCTTTTCTAAAACCAGCTTGATTTTCTGATATAAGAGAAATTTCATTCGCAAAAAAGTTTAGTCTAGTATTTATAATAGAGGTAAATAATTTTCCCAAACAGCTGATAAGTGTAATAGCTCTAAAATTATCAGGGTCTGTAGGATTGCCTTTATTTTTGAACACAGGTTTAATAATACCATTTGTCCAAGTGTCTGGAATAATTCCAGTATCTAATACAATATTAAATAATTTACAATACAATGATACAAAAACAGGGGGTGAATTTTTCAAAAATTCATTAAGTATTTTATCAGAACCAGGAGCCTTGTTATTTTTTAAATTCCTCATCGCTTCCAAGATTTCTAATTCAGTAATATTTCCATTCAAGATTTCATCATAAATGGGATTACTAGATATCTGATTACTGTCAAAATCAGGTGCATGTAAATCTTCTTCTTCTCCGCATTTAAATCCTTGAAATAATCGTAAAATGTATTTATATCAATTGGTGGAGATTCTATTAATTACAGAATATCTGGAAAAAAAATTTCAGAACAAAATGAAGACGAAATAAAAACTTTATGAAAACAAATATCAAAATGGATCCTATTGTAGACATTAAATAAGCACAAATCTTGAAACAGATTTCAAATTAAAAATGACAACGCGCGTATACAACTAGACAGTCATCTTCGATAGCCAAGGGTTACGATCAGTCCCTTCTCTCCACGTGGAGAGAAGGGACTGATCGTAACCCTGGCTAGCGAAGATGCTAGACAGTAGTGAGCAGAGTGAAAATGTTCAAAGACCGCGAATTGATCAGGTCTTTTGCCTCGGTGTGAACAGTTCCAAAAAGACAGTGATCACGGAAGGAAAGAGTTCAATATGGCACCCCACGGAATAAACTGTAATACATCATTGTGTCCTTTTAGTATGGTGGGTGCCATATGGAACTCTTACCTCACGGAAAAACCCTCAAACAACGATAGAAAACACAGTTTAAACAAAACATTTTGTTTATTAAAACGAGAATTTGAATTATATGGATAAGCAACATACGACCTACAATGCGATGACGTTATGCTGATGTTTTGTGGAATGTTTTCACCTAAAACACCACCTTGAATGATGTATATCGTAAAAACGAAGTCGGTGCCTTTGATAAGAAAACAAATGTTACTTAAAGTACAAAACGTTTAACTGACAAGATGGCTGTAGCTGATGTGGACTCTTCAGTTGAAGATGATGCCACTTCAATAACGAGTAAAGGAATTGGACCTTATATTATAGAATTTCGTAAAATCATCATTTTGCATGTATTTGCAATATTTCTTAAGGATTTTGTTAATTTTTATTGTGAAAGGTTAAAGTCAAGTTTGGAAGATTATGCTAATCTAATTTCATGTTTCAATTTGTTTTCAACTGGGACTATTATATTATGTCACAGTTTTCAATTAGCGATTCGATAAATGCGTCTGTTTATTCTATTGATTATAATTTGCTGTCTGCTTTTTTTTCTTTTATCCGTTAATTGTAATTATCACTCATTTAAAGAAATATTTGTATGAATGAATGATCTTTATTCTCATAAACCAAAAACATAGTTACAGAGAAGATAATATTACAATGATAACAAATATTGAATATAGCATGTGTGAAATACAAATGACAGTAATATAGTATTATAATAAAGATAAATAGATACATTGTTGGATCGAACCAAAAGGATAGACTTTCACAGATACATATTTAATAAATCTACAGAGTTTCTCAAGTTCAACTCGGCCAACAACCAACTCGCCCCAATCAAACACTCTCACTAATTATTACAACTTTCATCACTTTATGAAACTTGCACAACTAGAAAAAATATATAACAAACTCGAAGAAATGTTTTTAATTATTAGATTGTTTTCTCCTTCTCACAGTTTGTCAAGTTTATTGGTGTCTTCGACCTATGCCAACATTTGATAAAGAAATTTAAAATAACTATCAAAGAAACTGAGTTCATTAGACGGCGGCTTTACGGTGGGAAAGTGCACCGTTTATTTACTTATTTCAATTTACATAAAGTACTGTAAGTTAAGTGTTTGGTTTTATTAATAGTTGTGAATTTTATGATTACATTTTGTGTTGCTAATTTGTCGTCTACACAAGGTTCTGGACACTATGAAACTAGCACGCCAACGCTTTGGTCAACAACTGGAGCCAACCACTATCTTTTTGGATTATGAAGTTGCAGTACGTAACGCAGCATATGGAGTATATCCTGGTATTACTGACAAAGGTTGCTTCTTTCATTATACCCAATATATATGGTGAAAGGCACATGATACTGGTCTTCAAACCCACTACAAGAACAACAATGACACATCAACATATTGGTTCGATATGCAGCATTGCTCCCACTTGTGCCAAGCAGCATGTAAAGGATGTTTGGTTGAATGTATTAAAAGAAATAGAAGAAACTAACACAATAAGTATTTGTAAACTAGAGGCTCCCAAGAGCCTGAATCGCTCAACAAGAAACACATGCCGTTTTGATATTTATTTTTACCGTTATTGTTATCAGTTGAATTTGCTTAGATTTTTTTGTAGATATTGTATTGATGATCATTTTTATTGTTTATAGTTTATACCTTTCTATTCAAGTTTTCGAGAGGATATAGTTTTTTTTACAAAATGCCAAATTAGATAAAAATCTTCATCAAGGGAATTATTTTCTATATAAGGAGTCGCTTGACAATTTCGGACATGATGACTTATTTGTAGAACTTTTTGTGCTGAACATTTTTGAAAAATACTGTTTCTCTCTTTTAATTATAGTTTCTGCAAAACCCACAAAAATAGGTAAAATCATGTTTCAAGGGCAATCACTCCTTCTAGGGATCAATTGACGACTGCGACAATATTGAGATATTTGTAGATCTTATTTTGCTGAACATTTTTACTTATATTGTTCCAAGACCATCATGGGTAGTTAAGGTCGTTAAAAAAAAACTCGTCTCGTCGTTTTTACAAAAAAAAAATCAGAAATGATTGTTCAGGGACCATAACACATATAAGGAGTCAGTTGATAATTTTGGCCAAGTTCTATTATTTGTAGATTGTACCTAACATCTTTGATATTTACAATGTTTCTCTGTCTATTATGGTTTCTGCAAAACAATGCATACAATTGATTAAAAAAAAATCTTTCAAGGGCAATAACTCCAAAAGGGTTTAGTTGACGATTTCGATCATGTTGGCTTATTTGTTGATATTATTTTGCTGAACATTTTTGTTTTACAGTTCCTCTATATCTATTATCATTTTACAAAATATAGTTATCATAAAATGATCATTCATGGGCAATAACTCATACAAGGAGTCAATTGAAGTTGACTTAATTGTAGATCGTATTGTTCTTAGCATCTTCGATATTTACATTTTTTCTCTATAATGGTTTCTGCAAAAATGCATAAAATTGATAAAACCATCTTGAAGTGTAATAACTTCTTTAAGGGGTCAATATGACAATTAGGCACGTTGACCTATTCTGATGAACATTTTTGCTATTCACATTTTCTCACTATCTATTACGGTTTCTGCAAAAATTGTAAAAAAATCATCTTTCAAAGACAATAACTCCTAAAAGGGGTCAATTGACCATTCCGACTGGATGACAGTTGAACAGAGAATAAAATATCACAAGTTTGTAATGACACTTTAGTGCATCGAAAATGATGCCACATCATATCTTACTAGTAGCAAGTTTCATTATGTTTCAGACAGAAATCCATACCGCTTGAGAAATGCTGTTCAAGGAATTAAACCTCATACTCCTAAACCAAAAATAGAATTGTTCAAGAAATCTTTTATGTATTCTGGACCATTCATGTGGAACAATTTGCCAATAGCGTTACGAAATATTACAAAATTTAATGTTAATTTCAAATACAAAATAACAGATCATTTATTGAAATCAACCAGTTGAAAAAGTATAGAATATTAATTATTTCATCATGTTTATTTTTCATAACATGTTATGCAGTTGTACTGAACATTAACATTATACTTGACTTTTATACTAATGTATGCCATGTATATGTTTGTTTTTTGTTTCTGCTTTTTGTATGATGAGGGCCTCAGGAAAGATTTGTTGTTGTTGTTGTTGTTGTATTTGAAAATCGTATTTTCGTAAAATTTGTTTCTCTTGACAGTTTCTCTCTATCTATTGTGGTTTCTGCACAAATTGGCAAAAATCATCTTCCAAGGACAATAACTCCTATAAGGATTCGATTGACCATTCCGACGGTGTTGACATATTTGTAAATCTTATTTTGCTGACTTTTTTGTTATTCACAAGTTCTCTCTACTATATTTTCTGCAAAAAAATGGTAAAATTCATCTTAAAAGGGCAATAACATTTACTCATTAAGGGCCAATTGACGATTTCTTCCATGTGGACTTATTTGTAGATAATATTTTGCTGAACATTTTACTATTTTGCAAATTCAAAAACGGGTAAAAGCAACAACTCTCACAAGTGGTCAATTGACGATGTCTTCCATATTGACTTATTTACAGATATTATTGTTCTGGTCAGTTTTACTGTTAACATGTGTCTCTATCTATTACAGTTTTCAATATAATAACCAAAAACTATGTTTGCTAAAAATGACATTTCAGGGCAACAACCCCAAAATTAATTCTCTGAAGTTTACATAGGATATACATTGACCTTCCGAATAGTTTTACCCACGTCAGTTTTGCTCTGAATGTTTATGTTTTGAGATTTATGCCAAAAACTGAAATTTTCATAAACGACATTTCAGGGGCAATAACTCCAAAATATGGTGTTCAATTTCTCTGAAAATTCCAAAGGAGATAGATCTTTCATTTCGTATAAATCTTTTAAAAAAGCATGAAAATTAGTTTTGAAATGAAAAAAAAAGGTTACTCAGATTTTATATCTGAAAGTAAAACTCTAACCACAAAACTAACATAAATTGTGCCGACCGTATATGAGACCCTCATAAGTATAGTCAATGTCGTTAGACGCCTCCGAAGTAGTACCATAAATTGTCTAGCGGGATTTTAAAAAGCAGTAAATCAATTATGATACGCCATATAGCTGAAATTGGCATCTGGAGATGTCGATTTCAAAGTTGATAGCTCGTAAATATTTATCAAATTTCAATCATACGTGTATATCATACGATAACAGTTTTAAAATTGTTATATAAATATATTTATCTATTTTATATTATATTAGCAAGTTTCTTTATTTTAAGATATTTATCAATTATGGACTTTTAACGAGGTCAATACGTTATAATATGGACTTGTTTAGATTATATTGACCGAAGACGAACAGGTCCATATATAACGTATTGACTGAGTGAAAGTACTTAATTCATATATTCCATATGTAAATAGTGTAATTTTGACTCGATGTTACTATTTTTGGAAATGATATTGACTCGATGTTAATCTTTTAGTAACACGTAGTCAATATCATGCATTCAGTATATCCAAATGGAATATGAGGATTCAGATAACAACTATTTTCATAACACTCATTCGTGTGTTAAAGTTACATTGTTAGGCATTTATATAATTTAATTTAGTAACTGCATCAGTTTTTTTTTTTTTCAAACTGATCCACGCCTAGATAGATTGAATGTTGATTGTTGCTATTTTTGACATATATATATATGTGTGTAAATATGTCTCTGAAACATGTAGTATAAAAATAAGGAGATGTGGTATGATATAGCCATTGAGACAAGTATCCACCAAAGCCAACGGTTCAAATGAAGTGGATTTGAATAATAATAGGCAACCGTACGGCCTTCAACAATGAGGAAAACTCATACAGTATAGTAGGAATAAAGAATTAAATTTAATATAGAATATTCATTTTTGCTCGACTAAAGGGCGTTTTCTTTACGTCATCAAATGCAAGTTTCTTTGAATGTATCTGAATGCACAATCAATAACTTTTTACTGAATCATTAAGAAGATTAGGAAATAAACAGCTGTAATCCATATGCGAAACCGACGAAATCTTCATACAAGATGTAAAATGAATTCTATACATATAATCAAGCACTAGACAATTCCGTGACATAATATAGCTTAACACGCGTATATACATGTGGAAAACACGGCTTTATTATTCTGTTATTTATATGAACAGAACACTTAATAACCGTGTTAACAAGGATTTGTATACTAATCCTGGGTGTAAATTATCAATTATCAATCGTGATTTAAATCGCAATTAACAATTAAGAAATGTGTTATAAATAATAACAGTTTGAAGTTTACAACTAGAGAAATAAAAAATATATAACAACAATTCGAGTGTGGTTTATAACTGATATTGTATATATATAGATATAACACAGTTGTTATAGTAATTTCAGTTTAGAATAAACATTACATGTCTCTGGCACAATCATAATAACTAAAGGTTTCATGGGTGAAATCAATCCAAACAAATATTCAATCATCTACTTTAAGGTGTGAAATGTACTGAACCATGTTGGTCTCATACCGATAAATGTATAAAGTTGTGGTTTTAATGTCTAGCGCTGTGTTTGTAAAGCAGCTGTAGATCAAAAGTCCAGCGCTGAAGATGTAACGCGAGCTCTCAGCAAATGTAAAGTCTAGCGTTGTCAGGGCGGATCCAGCCATTTAAAAAGGGGGTTCCCAACCCAGGATAAAGGGGTTCCAACTATATGTCCCCATTCAAATGCATTGATCGTCCAAAAAGGGGGTTCCAACCACCGGAACCCCCTCTGGATCCGCCACTGGTTGTAGATACATTAAAAGTGTAATGCTGGAGATGTAAAGTCATGCGCTGTACATAGATATAAAATCAAACGCTGAATATCTCAGTAAAATCCAGAGTTGTAGATCTAAATTCTTTTTCATAATTATAAAGCACTGAACTATAGATCTCTAGTGCTGAAATTTTATATATCTCCAGCGCTGGTCTTTACATCTACAGCCGGCTGGACTTCACATCTAAAGCGCTAGAGTTTACATCTTCAGCGCCTGACTTTACATCTGGAGCGCTGTACTTTACATCTGAAGCGCTGGACTTTATATCTACACTATTCAATCTACTCTTACCTCACATGTGTTATATGATTTCGATATCGATACACTATTATTATTACCTTTTCTTTATTGTTTGCTAAGCATTCTATATTTTTTTGGCCTTTATTCTAATGGCAGTGGCTATTTTGCCGGCGCAATGAAAATACGAAAAGTAGAAAATATGCTATTTTGCCGGCTGTAGGCTCTAAGCGGAAACCAGTTTAACCAGTAAATAACGATTTTGTTTGTAGATATTCAATTCAAAGAACTGACTGTTATTTCAAAAGCAAATTTAATTTAAACAGTTTTGATTTTGAAGCTATGTGATTGTTTTTGTAAGATTGTATTATGTTTTATCAAATTTATAAATAATATGCGATGAGATTTTTCAACTTTTATTTTTTTACAACATATTGTTAAGCTTTTATTCTTATGCATACATGTAGCACTAGACTGCGACTGACATTAGAAGTAATTTCAAGTACATGTTTTGATATAATTTCATTGCTACAAATGGATGCTCAATATTTATTTTTTTTGTTTATTTTTACAAATTCTTCTTTTCGTGGACTCATAAATGTTTTAAACGATTATATATATCTCAAATATCAAATAGAATAGAATAGAAAATTTTATTTTAAGTCGGGGTTACATGAACATTACAAACATAAGCTCTGTAGAGCTTTTTGCCGACATTAATAACAATAACAACACATACAATATTAAGACATATAGGACATATAAAACATACATATTAGACATACAAAGTAAGACAGCTATATTGCATAAGCAAAAATGTTCATATATAAAAGCAAGCACAAACAAGTAAAGCACTAAACTAGATTATAAGCACATGCAAAGCAGACGAAATAAATAAAGCAAAACTAGTTCTAAAAGTTGCATGGAAAACATAAAAAATCAAAAGCTTTAAGATCTGCAGGAGCCACATCTGCATGAGTTGCCATTCCAGTTGTTGATCATACTTTTAAACTGGTTCAGGTTCGACTGCGCACGGATCGCGTCAGGCAACTCATTCCAGAGTGTAGCTCCAGCATACCTTAATGAATGAAGTCCAAATTGTGTTGTTCTCACCAGTGGTACTTCAACAGTCTGTTGCTTTCTAAGGTAAGGTACATTTTAAAATTAATAATATCATAGGTGCTTGAGGACAGGATCCTGTTATGAGCCCCCATAGTCCCTCCCCTTATTATCATAAATCTTAGATTTTTCAATATATATATCACTTATTTGTACCATATATATACTAATATACCATATTTTTACTCTTAAAAGTTTACTTCGAAAGTAAATATTAAAATTCGCTCTTTACAAAGAACTGACAAAACTACAAATTCACTATATTGCCAGCACCGGCAAAATAGCCATAGCTATCAGGTTCGCGTTTTCCTTCGAGGTATGAAATAATTGCTTCAAACCTGAACTCAATACATGATTTATTTTTGTTTTTCTTTTTATGGAAATATGCTATTTTGCCGGCTTTGATTAAGCTATTTTAATCAGAGCCGGCTAAATAGCACATAATAAAATAACTCTTTACATGTATCTGTTCTGTTCTAGAAAATCCCTCCTTCAATGGAGCACTTCCCACAATGTCTAATAAAAATGAAACACACACTATCTTTTCACCGAAGCAAGACATCTCGGCACATTACAAACTCGGCACATGTCAACTCGGCATAGTGCAAACTCGGCACATTACAAACTCGGCATATTACAAACTCGGTCCAATAAAATGTATCAGATATATTATTGTGCCAATAAAGATTTATTTTCATTTAATTTGTAATTAATACTTAGTTAGATATATGAACAACTTATAAATGACTTAGCACAAACGGTATATTTTATAAAATATAGTCCATACAAATACTTAAGACAAAAATAAAATACAATTTATGAATAGACAAAACGTCTTTTAAAAATAGTATTGAAAATAGAAAATCATAATGGAAATTGAGCAAGTGACAATTTCTTGAAAATAGAGAGATGTAGGTATAAAAGAGTTCAAAGAGAAAAAAGAATATGTAAACACTGTGATACAAATGAGGTTGAAGATGAAACCCTCTTTTTCTTAAAATGTAAAACTAATAAATCTTTACGTAATCAGTTTGAAAAAGATATAGATAAAATATGTCCATAATACTTTAAATTGTCTGAAAAAGATAGATTACAATTACTTCTATCTTCATTTGATATTATGCAGCTTACTGTTCCGTTCATTAAAAAATTCACTTGCACTATTAAAGGAGAGAAGACAAAAAACCTGCATGAATAATACTGTTATATACTACTTTATATATGATGTTTAATTTGTTATAATTTCTGCATATATATTGTTTGTGTATATATTTGTATTGTATAGTTTATATTCTGTTATCCGAACATACGGGTATTTTTAAAATCAGTGATCTCCCTTTCTTAGTAACGCCGATTTCCGTTGATAAGGCGGTGAAACATTGTTAGCTTATCGTGCAAGAGAATATGCTGGATTGCTAACTTTTAATAAAGTTTCATCGTGAATGAATAAGTGTATGATTTTTTTCATGTAGATGATGGCCAAGACCTGTCGTGATGTAGGTTGTAAAAATCGTAACTTGAAGACTGAAATAATTATTAATCGGTAACACTAAAAATGCAGCTTCAAAGTTCAGACAAAGTAAATCTTTCACTTTTATGTGTATAATCTGCAGGAAAATAAATTCAAACCATTCTTATTTTCTTATTATTTCAGTTTTTTCTTTCTTTCTACTGTATTAGATACGAAGACGGCTTACCGTGTGAGAATAAAAAATCTCCAAAAAAAAAAAATAGAATATCAGATCATGAATATATTTGATCTAGATTTTGTGTATATTCCTGTTTGGCAAATATATGCAGTGCAAACAAAACGGTCCATGAGTGATCTTATACCTTGTTTGATTTTCCTTAATCAAGGTCATGTGCAAATTAAGTTGGGTAATAAAATGTCGACATCAAAGAAACATTGAGACAGGTGAATTAACCTGGTCATCTGGTCATGGTAGATTTTGGTATCCAGTGGTTATTACAAGGTGCATGCGAAGTTACGGATAACAGTGATAATTAGGACTACAAAAATTGTTTTAAACGAAACAATTAACAACAAAATGTTGATGTTGTGAGCTAGATTAAGAAAAAATTCAGAAACACGAACGAAGACATTACTTAAGGTGTATGAATATTCATTGATTGAGGTGATAAACATTTTAGGACATCGTTTTTTTTAAATGCAGCATGGGCAAACTTGAAAGTAAGAAAAAATAGTTTTATGTAGTACATATTAATAAAAGATTTGAAAACATTAACTCACAGAACAACTTTTTGTTTTAACATGTTTTGGATAATTTGGTTACTGTCAAAAGAAAACATATAACACTTAATTGAGAAATAAATTATTTTTCACACAGGATGATGATTTTAGATTATAAAATCATTCTACATGGCATGTATCATATTCATCTTATTATTTATTCTACTAACATATCTACATTAATGTATATGCATGTCGTGAGCAGAAGCAACCTTCCTTCTTTTTCTCCACTGCTTAGCATCACAAAGAGTTAAAAAGAAAATGTAATGTGAATGTGAAGTAAAAAACAACTTCACATCACCAGATCCAGCAGTACAAAGTTTGAAATTGGTGTTGAGCCACGATGTAGTGAAGGAACAAATAAAAAATATATAGCAAAATTTCCCGTGTCACCTATGCCTGTAATAGTGGTTTTATGTTATCACCTGCTACATGCAGCACAGCCACTAGAACATCCGTTTCCCCATGTAATGGGCATCTGAACGAGATATGAGCTTACCGTCTGAAGCAAGAAAATAAGCTTGGCTTACGAACAAAGGTTTTAGTTTACCTTATAAGCGACGCCTGAGACTACTATAACACTATAGTAGTCTCAGGCGACGCGTAAAACAATCACACCTCTTGCATTTTCATAATCAGCTATTTGTGACATTGCCTATATATGCCTTTCAATTATTTGCCAGGACACTGTAGAATTCTAACTTTAACTCTTCATGACAGTCATTTTCTAGAGGTTAACAGACTTAACGACGCCAGCAAAAATATTTATCCCCGCCACATTCTGTATGTGCCTGGCCCAAATTAGAGCCTGTATTCAGTGGTTGTTGCTGTTAACTTATATGTAATATTGGTCTATAGTAAATAGATATCTCATTGGCTATTTTACCAGTATTGTTCAAGTTTTACATGGAATAAGTTAAAGCCCTTTCAGTAGCTTCAATATTTGGTGGCAGAGTGTCGTAAATTGAACATGTGAGATCATCCAGATTTAATAGTACCGCATAACACCTTTCATGTGACCAAATTCCTGCAGTTTGAGAATTCACCGTACATATTGACTTTGCAATTGTTTGTGCACCAGAACTCATAATTGTGGCACATAAGTAGAACTGATGCCATTTTAATTTGTAGAGAAGCTAGATACATCTCCTAAGATGAGTATTTTCCGTTTAGCCTGTGTAACATGCAGTGAGTTCTATTTCAGTTAGTGTGTGCAGGTACGTGGAATTCTTGTTTTCCAACGAAACGGTTTAGTCAATAATTCTGGCGTTACATGACTTTCGTGCAACTTTTTCGATTTTCTACAATTTCTGTATTAGATTAATCTATCGTTCAAAATATGACACCTAACTGAAAATTTATTACTTGTATATATGCTTTTAAAGGTTCACTCAAAATGTACAATATACTTTTAAGAAATTGTATACACGCCTTGTACCGAGACTTTGAAAGATATTACTAATTTTCGAAATGTGTTTTTTTTTAAATGACATATAATACTCAATAATTTTTTATATAAAGTTTGTTTTAATCTTGGTCATGTTAATGTTAGAGTAATAGTCCCAGGTTTTGATACAATTTCAGTTTCACCCAAATCATCAGATTATCTCAATTTTCGATAAATAAAAATATACGTATGGATCAACTTAAATGTAGTAAAATTGTAAATAAAGTTAAAATAGTTAATTCAGACTGACATCTGACAGAGATAAAAGATTTTATCTTTTCACAACCCTTGTCACCTGATAAGAAATGTTTATTGCCAATAATTAACAGGTTCTACTTTTCAAGTTCCCTCGGTTATACATGCAGCGTATCGATGGAAAAGCGTCACCTCCAGTGATGCCCGGATGCTGTATCTAAGGAGCTGCTACGTCACGCCGGATAAGAGAATATTCCTCCAACCCCTAGGGGTATAAATGTGCATAATAAATAAATAAATATTTGTGTAATTGTATTTAATATTTTTACGCTGAAATTCATTTTTTTTTTTCTTTTCTATAAAAGTTAGATAAACATTAAAATTGCATCCCCGTTTTTCAACGTATCCAATAAACTGTTGTAACACTAAACTGTAATAAATATGTAACATTGTCAATGATTTTATTATTGTTTCCTATTTAAATTATGTATTTTATTGATGGTATTATGACGATTTTATGATTATCTTCAATTAACTGTAATAAAAGAATAGGATGGCTACCTTTATCCTTTTAATTAGAGAAGTTTCAGGAAACAGGTGTTGATTATATATTGCAGTATAATTATCACATGATAATTAATAACAGCGGTATTTATGACAGCCTGATAACATTTTATGATATCCCGTTAGTATAGCAGCTTGAGTTAATGCTGCTGAACTCCATGTGACAAATGCATACCAATTAAAATGTCAAGTACCGCCTCTTTTAAATTTATTGCGTAAAAGTACATATATATCTGGTAATAAACTAAAAATATAATCATAGTCTTTTAATATTTTTAAATTGTTTCACGAATTGCTCTGTATATCCGCTTTAATATTTAATACTTTCGTCCAAAATGGGCACTGGCCATTGTGTCGAGTGCTCCCGTATTGTCGCCACCAGATATCAAGCAATGACCTGTGATAACTGTGAAAGATGGGTACGCAGAGTTTGTAATACAGGTATGCATATATATTAATTACATTTTAATATATTGAATTTGTTTTAATTTTTTTCTCTCACTTTTCAACGAATTTTTATCTTACAATTTTGTTTATGATTTAGTTAGATGAATCATCATCTTAAAATATCTTCTTATATCTAATTATGAAAAAAATGCTACATAGTTATCTTATTTATAATAAAATATTATTTTAAGAACTTGTTACTATTTATGCAACATATGGATAATTACTAGTAATAAATTGTTACGTTTTCTATCAATATTTTTGGGACTTTTGTCCGTTAACCTGAAATAATTGTCTTTAAAATGTATCACATATATGTACTAGTATATATAGTTAACACATCTAATTTCATTCCGATGTGTGTATATATGTCTCTGATATATTAAAGTAAATACGGAGATTGTTGAAAAGTAAGATATATATATATATATATATATATATATATATATATATATATATATATATATAAACAAGTCTAAATTGAAAACAACGTTCAAACCTATGATTGCGTTGGATAAAACCGCAATTTTTATACGTGTGCATGCAAAACAAATTTCTTGTTAGAGGGGTCTAAATACAGCACAAACAACATTTTCCAAAAGACCAAAAAAGTGAAAAAGTATATTTTAACAAAACGCATTTGACTAACAGGTCGAACAACAAATGTTCTTAAATCCTGCTGACTGCCATTGGCGATTGCCAAATAAATGGATCACAAGGTGTAATAAATGGATCTTAACTATAAATTTAATACCAAACAGAAAACAATAAACTTTCGGCGAAGATGGTATACCGCAAACAAAGGTGCAAAGATTTTTTGTACACCATATCCGGATTTCGACAATTAATGTCTCTTCAGTGATGTTAGGAATCGAAACGGTTATTGGAAGGCCACATAATTTACCTCAATTTAGGATAGACTCTTGAATTTTGAGGAGTCAAAATAGGATGAACGGATCATATAAACCCGAAGGCAAATATAATACAAGCCCAAACGAAAAATATAAACAAGTCTAAATTGAAAACAACGTTCAAACCTATGATTGCGTTGGATAAAACCGCAATTTTATACGTGTGCATATACAATTAATGTCTCTTCAGTGATGTTAGGAATCGAAACGGTTATTGGAAGGCCACATAATTTACCTCAATTTAGATATATATATATATATATATATTTAACAAATGTTTTACTTAAATGAATTTTTGACTTTCATAAAATATGTCATAACATGAAAAAAACATATTGATTTCTTTGAAAAGTGTTTACACAAATAAATATTGCATTTCATAGCTTCAAAACTAGTCCTTACTTTCACAGAATGCTTAATCACCTTAAATATGCATAGCATATATCAATGACCAGAAAAAGAGAATGTAGGATAGAAAGTCAAAGAACAAAAAAGTCACAGGACAAAAAGTCACAAATATTTTTTGACATTTGTTTGAATATATAAGAGAAAGATCTTGCAATGTTTTCTTTTTATTAATACATTAACGTGTATCCATTTTAACAGTTTAGGTTTATTAGCCTTGATAAATGAACATTTATCAGATTTTAGGCATAAACAACTTTTTATCATTATTGATGTTTATTAAGTAAAATTTAATTAAAAGTTGCTTTATTTATAAAAGTAAAACACATTTTTTTAATATTAAGTGTTTTCTTATTTATGTCAGAACTGACTTGTGACTTTTGTCATATGACTTTCTGTCCTATAATATGTTCAATTTCTCACCTATGGTTAAAAAATATTGTTATTTTTTCTCATCGTAATTATTATATAAAATTTCTTTTATGAACATTAATGTGCCGAGTATGTATAGGTAATGTGCCGAGTTTGTATAGACCGAGTTTGTACTATGCCGAGTTTAACATGTCCCGAGTTTGTAGTGTGTCGAGATGTCCTGTATTCCTTTTCACTAACCGGAATCTTACATCCGAAAATGATCCGCATATTATCATTGACTCAAATACCGCCATCTTTGAAAATGGTACAGATGACAACTCAGACAAGGGAAAGATTGTACTGCATGAACGTTAAAGTAACAGATAATTTGAAAATTGTACGATCAGAACGAACATGTCATGTATATCTTTGAATAAGACGATTCAAAATTCAGTGAAATAACACTATGTTAAAAGACTGAATCTGTATCTGTATGAATACGTACTGGCTTTGATAAGAGCGCCGTCGATTTTTGACGGTGCGCAAGAGCAGTTTTGAAGTTCTCAACGCTCGATGCGCGCACTACAGTGTCTGCAAGGTTGTTCCACTCGATCACTGTTTTACGAAAATGAATTAGAATATTGTGGTGTTTTGCTCGTTGGAATTTCAAAACACCTTGTGTTGTTCTTGACTTGTTTTTCCACAATATTTATTGTTTGTTAATTGTCAAATTTCTTTGCAGTAATTGTTCTTTTGGACGTGCTTTTTTTAATATTCGTCTGGTTCTATAACAGGAACCTTGTATAACCACAGTTCGCGAAAACTTGTTTTGACCCGTCGGTCATGGGACCGACAAAGCAAGAATACTTGTCAGTCCTACAAAATTTTAGCCAGTCCTAAAAATCTGTCAATTTTATTCTGAAATAAAAATGATAACATATTTTATCGAAAATAACTTTATTATTAATATTATTAGTTTTATTTTTCACAGTCACGGACAAATAAACAATGAATGACCAGTTCTTTTCTTCTGACTGTTCTTATTTAAAGTAATCTTCACTATCCATTTCATCATCTGAATCACTTTCTCAGTATTTGTTATCTCCATCGAAGGGTTCAATCGCCGATTGTTTGCCTGGGATGGCTACATGAACAAATTTAGCAGGCCACGTGTAGATCGGCGCTTTGGTTTCCGTAGCTAGGTTTCCGTTTGTTTATAATGGAAACCAGTACCGGAAATTAGTAGCAGGTACATCTGATGACCGATGTAACGCGTATTGGAATTAGTTGCAGTTCAACTAATTACCTATAAAAAGGCACTGCAACGGCCGTTTTACATCGGTCATCAGGACCGCACTAGCTTTCAAAATACTGGTCTGAGCCTTATTTTGACCGACAGGACCGACCATTTTCGCGAACTCTGCTATAACCACCTTGTACAGAAATATTAGCTTCTGGCTTGAGCGTCTTGTCTGTAGGTCTTGTAGTTCCAGTTTGGCAAGCATGTTTTAGACACAACCATCATCTCTGGATTTGTAGTCTCCTGTTATAAATCTCGCAGCTTGTCGCTGTATTCTTTCAAGCTTGTTCATGTTCGTGAGACGTGTATGGGTCCCATACTATTGCTCCATACTCCACTGTTGACCTGACCAGTGAAATATATGAATATCCCAGACCTTTCCTAGTCCAAAAACTGAAAAGTTTTCGACATCTTGGAAGACTAGTCTAGGCGTCATAATTATTTTGACATTACCTTTTCAAGTTTCCACTGTTCCAGTACTAAATGTAAGATCATATTTCTGTCCTTTTGCCAAATCTGTATTCTGTACATGTAGGTGTTGCTATTGGCACTGGACTGGAGCCTCATGTGTAAATTTAAAAAATAATTTTTCTCACTTGTACCATGTGTACTGAACTCGCATGTACTTATAGGTGGCAACTGTATATCAAATTAATTAAAACAGAGCGAATCAAGAATAAAATCTCCCACAAAACTATGAAAACTATGACCTATTACAGCCAGCCACCAAAGATTGAAGGAAATTATCAGGGATTGGCACGATTACTGACAAATGTAATCGATTACATGATGAATTTTGTGTAATTGATTATTAATCGATTACTCTGATTTTGTATGTAATCGATTACCATATCAAAAGTAATTACATTACTTTTGATTACTGTCAATTATATGCTACAAAATTATAAAAGAAAGTTGCACAAAATTATGTTGCTCAACATACTTATAGCATGTATAGTGGAAATTTAGAACTTTACAAAACATCATTTAAAGCATAGTTTCCAAATGTTAGGTTGATGGAAGCTTACAGAGGATCCAAAATAATAAAAACAATATTGAAATGTTGGTTTTCAACATGTGTGAGTGTTGATAAAGTTCTTGCAATCACATGAACCATTGCATCAATCACTTTTTATATTTTTAGGCCATTTGCTTCATATTTTTGCTGTCATACTTGCTAAGTTTTGTTGTTTTTATGCCCCTCCGCTACAGCGGGGCATAACGCACGACGTCCCAAAATTGGTTTCCGTTCTCTAACTTGAGTTTGCCTAAACCAAATGTTATGAAACTTATACACAATGCTTATTACCACAAAATACAGATCAAGTTTGAATTTTGGTGGCGTCACTTTAACCGTTCTAGAGTTATGCCCCTTTATAAATGGAAAAATTACAAAATTTTAGTTTCCGTTCTCTAACTTAAGTTTGCCTCTACCAAATGTTATGAAACTTATACACAATGCTTATTACGACAAAACACAGATCAAGTTTGAATTTTGGTGGGGTCACTTTAACCATTCTCGAGTTATGCCCCTTTATAAATGGAAAAAAATGCAAAATTTTTAGTTTCCGTTCTCTAACTTAAGTTGCCTCAACCAAATGTTATGAAACTTATACACAATGCTCATTACCACAAAACACAGATCAAGTTGAATTTTGGTGGCGTCACTTTAACCATTATCGAGTTATGCCCCTTTATAAATCGAAAAATTGCAAAATTTTTAGTTTCCGTTCTGTAACTTAAGTTTGCCCCAACCAAACATTATGAAACCTATACACAATACTTATTACCACAAAACTCAGATCTAGTACAAATTTGGGTAGCGTCACTTTTATTGTTTTTACTCATTATTAACAGGTATATTTGAATATAGTTCATCACAATGTTGGAAGTTGAAATAAAAATATAAAAAGAAATAATTAATTCAGCTAATTATACAAATTTATAATAACATGTATGAATTTATCCTTTGTTTGGATAATCTCCTAATTACAGGTCATAACACTGTCATGACTGTCAATTGAGTAAAATTTATAACCTAGGGCAAAATAATATTTAAATCTCCCACTTAATTAGACATAAATGTAATTGAAATCAAAACAAAATCTGCATCTAATTGAAATGAGGGCTTTAATCATTTAATTAGTAAAGACAAGAAGGCAATTGACAATTCTTTATTCACCATTCAAAATTATAAACAATATATATTTTAGTATCAACAATGGTCTACATGCATGTGACATGTATATGTTCGGACCATATGAGTATTTGGACTGTACCCATATGGTCATGACTATATGGTTATTAACGGGCCGGACCATATGAGTATTTAGACCATATAGGTATTTTTCTGATAAATTCAAACTTCCTTAACTGACACAGCTCGTTCTCTGAACCAAAATCGGTTCAAGTTATTAACTGAAATCCTTTATCTTTGTTACATATTATCTGAATCTTGATATACTTGTTGCCTTGCCTTCGCTATCTATAGTCAGTTTTATACCCCTTTATCTTGCCAACAGTTTCGTCCGACCGTACGTGAAACTGCAGGTGTTTAGGGCATGGACATTTTTTCTTTTTCCCGACGTTTAGATTAGATTTTCTTTAATTTCTTCTAATTTCCACTTATTTTCACTTAACTGATGTGTTCATACTCTTATTCATACGATCTTACAATAACAGAGGTTTCTACATAAGACTAGAGGGCTGCGTATAAGCTACTGTAATTGTAGATCTTATAAAGAGGAGAATGAACAAATTAAATAACTTTAAGTCTTAAAACAATTTGAAATGTCTAAGAAATTTTAATTTACAAAAACAAATTAAAATATCAAAATAAAGAAAAAAGGAGGGTTCAATGCTCCAATTGCTAATGTGTAAAACAGTTGACTTCTTGCTTAACAGTTCATTTAGTTATTTTCGGAGTCGACATATTGTGTTTCGTAAAGACAAATTAATAATGACCATGCAAAAATGCTTCTACTATAATTTTAACTTGTGAGTAAAATTCATTTTATTTCATTAATCACGTTACAATGATTACCAAATTATTATCTATGTCAAAATTTCATTTTTAGAAACTCTTAATTTATGACACCTTGAAGGGTTATGCCTTACTCAATTACTGTTCAACGTTCATCGTATTAATTACCCGGACCATATGAGTATGGTCCAAATACTCATATGGTCCGGAACATATCCATTACTGAACAATAATTTCATTGCATTGGTTCATTGTCAATAGGATATTGTATCCTTACTTAATCTTTATATCATAACATTATAATAAATCAAATGTTTATCTATTCTAAGCTAAAATTCCAACTCTTAGTCTTATTGAAAATTATGCTTTTATATATAGGAATTTTACAATAAACATGATAAATAAGCTGTTTACTTCATTGTAGTACAAAACTTAAAGACCATTTCATAATTTTGGAAAGTTTGCTATAGCTTGCTATAGCAATATACTTTCCTAAGGCATCGACCTCAAACCGGAAGTTGGACAGACTATCTTACTATAGGATGTGTGTTCTACTCCTAGATAATGTAGTACTAGTGTTTGAATACTAATACTAGGAAGATGCTTTTGAAATTTTGAGTTACTTCTATTTTGATTAGCTTACAGCTTGAATAAAATGTACTGAATGTTCATCGATAATTCAAATGAATCCAACTTCATTTTGAAAATGGCTATCACAAACATTACTGCAGATCTACGCTGCGGAAATTAAAATCAATACACATCTACACGAGAGTTATGCTTTTATCGGTATTCCCCAGACATGCGTGAGATCCATATATGTGTACCTTCCGACGGAGTAGAATAATCCCGGTTTCAGGAGTTTCCTCAGTCCTCCGGTTGAAGAGAAAATAAATACCGTGTTTAAAATGTTTCATGAATGAAAATTTTCGACGCTATTTTACTACGATTTTACAAATGTTTATTAAAGATGTAAAAGCCGAGTGTATCAAAAGTAACCTGGTATCTCATCTCGCCCATAACAGACTCGGACTATAACAAACTCTGCCTATTACATTATCGGCCTCATAAAATCGAACTATAACAAAATTCGTATATATACTATTTGTTATTAAGTCTCCCAAACAAAGTTTGGAGACTTATTGTTTTTGCTCTTGGGGTCTATTTAGGGGTATTTTGAGGGGCATACAGAAGGGAAGGATTTACTAAAGAACCCTATGGGATTTTATTTTTTTAAATTTTCAAATGACTATAACTTGAAAACAGTAAGTGATAGACACACGCGGTCTTCAGTAATGATCACAGGACAATAAAACAAATCAAGCAAAATAAAGGTTGAGTCCTTGGGTCAACCCCCACCAACCCCTTTTCAATTTGAGAATGTGCTTTTATCTTGTAAACAGTCGAGATCCCCACACCTAAACCATATATATTCTTGTATGGGACAATAAAACAAATCAAATGAAATATTGGGGGAGTCCCTGGGGTTACCCCACCCCCTTCTGTTTGAGAACTTGTAAACGGTCGAGATCCCCACCCCTAAACCATATATATTCATGTATGGGACAATAAAACAAATCAAATGAAATATAGGGGGAGTCCCTGGGGGTCACCCCACCCCATCCTGTTTGAGAACTTGTAAACGGTCGAGATCCCCATCCCGAAACCATATATATTCATGTATGGGATAATAAAACAAATCAAATGAAATATAGCGGGAGTCCCTGGGGGTCACCCCCACCCACTCCTGTTTGAGAACTTGTAAACGGTCGAGATCCCCACCCCTAAACCATATATATTCTTGTATGGGACAATAAAAAATCAAATGAAATATAGGGGGAGTCCCTGGGGGTCACCCCCACCCCATCCTGTTTGAGAACTTGTAAACGGTCGAGATCCCCACCCCTAAACCATAAACATTCTTTGTATGGGACAATAAAACAAATCAAATGAAATATAGGGGAAGTTAACTGGGGTCATCCCACCCCTCTTCTTTTTGAAAACTTGTAAACGGTCGCGATCGATCCCCACCCCAAAACCATATATATTCTTGTACAGGACAATAAAAGAAGTCAAATGAAATAAAGAGTCCCCTGAGAATCAACCCCCCCCCTTTTTTTTGAGAACTTGTAAATGGTCGAGATCCCCACCCCTAAACCATATATATTCCTGTTCATGATTTCAAGAGGATTTGAATGACATACAGGGTTAATCCGTGGCGTCACTTATGCATATCACTTTACTAGACCAAACCAATTTGTACTGGACTTTGCCCAATGTCAGGCGACCATGGGAATGACTAATTATGGGAGCTTTGTTTGGGAGACTTCGTAACAGCATCCTGTTACAATTATTTCTTGTATTAAGTAAAATATTTTAAAAGTCGGAAAAACCGTTAACCACACAATCTACTAATCGTAGTCCGAGTTTGTTCAATATATAACAATTCAAACAAGAAAACTAACTGCTTAATTAGTAATAATACAATTTACTAAAAACAAATATGAAGGACCTTAATCAATAAAAAATACTTAATCACAGGCCCTTTACATGGGATGGGCACAGAAAGAATTTAACAGAGCTTTCTGTATATTTGATTATTTTAAATCTACAGTTTAAGGTTGCAATAGAAATTATCAAAATTTTACATGACAAACATATGAAAAAGTGATTTTTGATAATTGCTGATGAGACAATGGCACCAAAGCTGTGATTAAATACATAATTGAAATAATACACATCTACAACCTATTTGAAATAATACACATCTACAACCAATTTGAAGTAATACACATCTACAACCAATTTGAAGTAATACACATCTACAACCTATTTGAAATAATACACATCTACAACCTATTTGAAGTAATACACATCTACAACCTATTTGAAATAATACACATCTACAACCTATTTGAAATAATACACATCTACTGTTGCAAACTTTCCACAGGTGCTATCCAGCACTTTGATTAATCTATTTTCTACAACTTTATATACAATATCATTAAAGATAAAAGAAACTGGATTTGAATGGACAAGACTGAAATTAGCTCTTCCAAAATCGTTCAAGGACAGACTAAAACGTCCACGTTCATCCTGAACCACAAAAAGGGTTATTATATTAAAAATACTTTTGAATTTTACAATAAACGGAACAAAGTAGTAATCCCAAGTGAAATATCTTTGAAATTAATCCAATATTCGTTAAATTTAGATATAGTTCCAAACTGTCAAATAAAATGGAATAATCAGTATAATTCGGAATTACCTTGGAAAAGATATGGCTAAATTTAAATGAAAGTATGTCCTCTAGGAAAGCAAATCAAATTAGCTGGAAAATTGTTCATAACATTATCTATACAGAGCAAAAACTATTTAGAAACTTATCATACTAGGAATGTACAAATACAACAAAAGTATAATGTCATAACCAATACGATTATGAATACAGTTAAATGGATTATTTGGAAATGTAGGAATATAATCAAATATCAGTCTAAAAGTTTTAATTCCAGTCAATTGATATTATATGCAAAATGGGAACTGGGCAGTTTAATTGAATCTATGGATATATCATTATCTTTGAAAAAGAAAATTTTGCAGCTGAAATAAAACTTATAGTAAATCTTATACATTAATAAATGACTTATCAATTTTGTACTTACTTTCTTTTGCGTTATAGAACATTGTACATCCAACAACAGAAATATATAATACACACAAATTTACAATGTCGAGCATGTGACCTATAAAATCACTGACCGACACATTACAATGTAATCCAGGTGTTAAAAGTACAATTTTAAATGTCAATTGTAAGTAAAGATAATCATTGGTGTAGATTGTAGTGTGTCTTTTGATGTATTTTATCTAAAGTAGAATGTTATAAACCCTTTGTACATAAACTCTGTCTGTGTAAAGAATATGATTGTAAAACTTATGGGCAAAAAATTAATTTAAAATAGATTTTTTTTTATAATAGAGTCCACCGTTTATCCTGGACGATGGATTATTGTAAACACAGGGCCCTTGTGTATACTTCCCTGAGTTATACAAGGTGAATTATATTCAGGTGATTTTCAATAAATGTATTTCAAGTTTAAAAAAAAAATATTTTCTATTTTGAATACATAAGCCTTTGAAGTATTTCTAGGGATTGACAGCTGAAAATACAGTAAAATTTGTTAGGAAATCTTGTTGAACATTATGCAGCTTCAGACAACAGATCTGAATAAGTCATTTGACAGAACTCTCAAGTCATATATTTATATATTCTATTTTATCTGTACTATAAACCTATTAATACATAAAGTTGTCTATTTTTTAAAACTTGGTTCTATTTCATCAAACAATTTTACTAAAGTAATCGAAATGTAATCAAAAGTAATCGATGATTACATCATAATTTTGCTGTAATCGATTAAATTACGATTACATGTAATCGAAAATGTTGTCGATTACAGATTACGATTACCCCATCCCTGGAAATTATCCTTCCTCGACTTCATAAACACTGTCAACGATTGGAACAAACTACCTCCAGGTATCGTCACAGCAAAGTCTCTTGAGATATTCAAGTCTCAAGTGACCAACGCCTCTAACTAATCAATTCATCAATTTGTTTTTAACCAGTTTTTAATCATGTTGAATGTGGGCAGTTGGTTAAAGAGCTCTAAGCTCGTTCTACCTACCTGGATTACTGCGGCGATCTTTAAGTTGAAAACTTCTTTAGCCTCCTCGTAATAGACTCAAATGTTGTTCTATTGTGTGATTGTATATGAAAACCCGACTTAAAATAAAGATTACTGTACTTTTAGTATTTGGAAGAAGAAGAAGATCATGTATAGTATTTGAGATGGAAGAGTTGTTGTTCTTTTCTACCAAAAAAAGTTCTAAATCCAGGTGTATGGATCACATATGAAAAAACAACTCTTGTAATGTAGTAGTTGTTGTTTTGCTTCTTCATAAATTCACACATAAAAAAAGATTAATATATTTTTAGTTGACCACATTCACACTTTGGATCTGTATTTATGATTTTTCCCCTGTTTACAAGCTTTTAGAAACAAAGTCACCTCAAGTTTCAAAACTATTTTATTGGAACAAAAAAAAAAGAATGGTGCTTTGAAACACACAAGATATATGTTTATGACTTAGAACAATATTTCTACAATAAACTTCAGGGTCAAATTCTTACAACTGTCAAAATCATGGGTCTATCTTTTTCCGGCCTATTTTCACATGAAAACTGATGTGATGTACAACTTTTTGTTGGTATTACACTTAGATCTATATGATCAAGGGAGATAGTTCTACCTAGACTAATATTCACGTGTATCAGTAAACAGTCAGGGGTATTAAAACAGATGATTTCAGAATCACATATTTAAGTCGTTATGACATTTGAAATTGAAAAATAATAACAAAATTTGAAACAGATTCTTTTTAATTACTAATTACTAATTAGTTGGGTTACGGATCCCCCTACCCTATTTTTGATTTTCAGAAGAAAAATTGACATATCATGCTTTTATTCCCACCAACCCTAACAGATTGTCCCTGAAATATGAATAAAAATATCTGCCTAGCAACTTTTTCCTGAAATTAAATGCATTATTTTAGCATGTTGAAACATTTCTAAAAGAACAAAAATCTGAAAACAATCCATAGTGTTTATGTACCTATAAAAATAAAAATGCTCTTCTGGTCAATTTGCTTGTCAGTTTTTACAGTTTATTTAATTTGAAATAAGCATGAAATAATTTTGGAATGAATTCTAAATTAGGACAAAACGTTGAAGTTAATCATTCTATTGAATAAATAAAGAAGTCAAATCAGGTTACATAAAAATGTTGACCTTCATAGATTTCAATGTATGTCTAAAGGATTGAGCAGTTATAATGAATATTTAATTATAAGAAAATTCCCAAGGGTACTTTTTTAAAAGCTCTAGCCCACATATCTTACGTACAAATGTACTGGCCTTGGCGCTCCTGAAATTAATATATAACAGAAATGGATGATTGATTTATATAGGCTAATAACAGAAAAAATTGTCATTAGTGGGAAATTCATGAAATCTGCATTTGAAGATCAAAGGAAACACCAAAATCGCTATAATAGGGGATTACTGAATTTTACAAATCACCAAAATATGTGATAAAATATCACTTATTAAAACATATCTCTAACTGGTAAATAAAAGTCACTTGTATAAGTTTAGCCCCTGATCTGGCTACGTCAAATTGGCAATGTAACTTAAATAAAATTTGTCTTGTACTTGCTATTTATTCACAAAATGAAGTGAAGTATTGATATATTTTTCAGAGAAATGGATAAATGGTAGTCAAGAGTAATGCCTAATTGGTTAGTTGAACCAAAAAAGGAAGATCTTGAATAAGTTGAAGTTTTTAAGGAGCAGCAAGGTAAGTTTTTTGTTTAAACACACTGCATACATTGTACATGTACAAAAATGTTGGCTCAGCTAAAACAATTAGTACTGATTAGTCTGAGCTCAGACATAAAAAAGTCTCTTTTGTTTCTGACTTACAGAAGTAAAAAATATGTGTGATGATAAAAATGGGTGTACAATTTTGGACTTGTCCAAGTCTGAAAATGACAGATGTCCTTGACCTTTTCATATTGGTAAAAGGATCATGAAGTTGGCCGATTTTGATAAACAATGGACTTGCGGTCTACATAACTTTGGTACATTATCAATTTTAAGAAGTTAATACTCACAACATTTTGATTTTGGTCAATTTTTTTCCCTTACAGTATACATGACTGTTTACGTCATATTTTGTTTTGAAATAAACGTGATAAAGGGAGACAACCCATGAAACTTACAAATTTCAACCTCAAGTCAAAAGCAAAAATAGACTTATTTATTTTTTGAGCTTTGACTGTTAATCAAATATACAATTTTGAGTACAATTTTTAACTATATAGAAATAAGAAGATATGGTATGAGTGCCAATGAGACAACTCTCCATCCAAGTCACAATGTGTAAAAAAGTAAACAAAGGTCAAAGCACGGCCTTCAACATGGAGCCTTGGCTCACACCGAACAACAAGTTATAAAGGTCCCAAAATTACTAGTGTAAAGCAATTCAAACAGGAAAACCAACGGTCTAATCTATATTAAAAGCGAGAAACAAGAAACACTTATGCACCACATCAACAAACGACAACCACTGAACAACAGGATCCTGACGGGTTTAAACGTTTTAACAGGTGCCAACCTTCACCCTAAACTGAAACAGAAGTGTAACATTACA
This sequence comes from Mytilus coruscus, assembly GCA_017311375.1. NCBI lineage: Eukaryota > Metazoa > Mollusca > Bivalvia > Mytilida > Mytilidae > Mytilus > Mytilus coruscus. The sequence goes on from CM029607.1 coordinate 32,897,274, forward strand.
ACATAAAAAGACACTATAAAATATCAATTGAAATGGCTTTATAACTCGATCAAAAAGACATATAAACTAAAACAAGTAAACATACACTTAACGAATAAATTTGATCTATGACACAATATAAGTACAATATTAGTAAAAAAAGGCGTAAAACAATGTCAGAAAGACAACTATAACCTGGGACAAAATGGCATTAAACTATTTAAATCTCTGAATATGATTCATATTTTAATTGCACTGATGTTGTGTGTTGACATTTGATAAAGAGAGAATGTCCTTGTACACTCCAGGATAATTATAATCTGACACTAAAATTAACCATACATCAGAGGAAAACATTTTTATTTCTACTTTCAAGGATAATTTTGAAAGAAAATATTTTCCACACTTTGAAATTTTAGTTTCTAAAATGTATTTTGATTGGACAGGTTATATTACTTTTAATTGCAAAATTACAAAAAAAAAAGAATAAGCTAATATGTCATTGAGTGTTTTCTTTTTTTCAGTACATACATGTATGTGATGGATTTCAGTTATTGTAAATTCATAAATTATTGCGATTTTTCAAGAATGGACAAAAATGTGAGTTTAATTATTGCGATTTTTGCGATTTCCAAAAAATCTGCATACAGGTCTATGTTTCAGTTATCAGAATGCAAGTTATTATTGCAATACTCACCCAGTCGCATTATTCGCATTTATAAAAACCTCGTAATAATTTCTGAATTTACAGTACTGGGTAGTATGAGGTTTTTAATGAAAGTAACCTTGATACATATGATGAAGTCTCATTTATGACTGTTTCATTTTCTTAATTATTGAATTGCTGATCTGTATTTTAAGGTAGCCTCTGATATGCCCCTTGGAAGATTTGACTTACTGAAAGAGGACACAAGACTGATAAAGTGTGATGAAACAGTCTACAAGGTGAAAGTTTTACCGCAAAGAGATTTTGATGATTGTCTCCCATGTTCTGTGCAAGATGCACATAAACAGATTGAAGATGTGTTACGGGCCATGCTGTATATGGACCAGAGGAGTGTTATTTTCAAACCTATCCACACAACAGACTTTGTTGTTACAACTTTAAAAAAAGGTTGGAAGACTTGTCGATGTTTGAATTTCTTTGTGAATGGAAAACAATTAAAAGCGTGTCCATATCAGTATATTTTGAAAGTAGATTTGAAACCTTTGTCTGACAAAACGACAGCGCATGCAAAAAGAAAAAGTTTAGAATATGCAAAAAATCTTGATAAGTCACATGACAAACCTAAAAATAGAAGGTCAGATGAAGCTAGAACTGACCCTAAGCAAATTGTAGAATCTTATAAAAATATTCAGAATATAGATGGTATTCCTGCAAATGATAAATCTCTTATAAACGATGAAAATTTGGAAGACGATGAAGAAAAAGAAAGAGAAATTTTGTTAGAAAAATTAGAAAAGGGAAAGAACAAAAAGAGAAGAAATACGCAAGAAGGAAGAGGTTGAAAAACTATTTACCAATGTCAGTGTACCAAATAGTCCCTGTAATGTAAAGCGGAGAAAATTATACAAGACTGAGGTGTATTGTAACACACCTGGATCGGTTAATCTGAACAAATTTTATAATACAAGGAGTACCTCAAAATCAAGGGGGAACAACAGATTGTCAGAAATACATGTATCAGACAAAAGAACAATTAAAGAAAAAGTTGGAAAGAGATATACTAGAAATGTTACAATATCTAAACAAAAACCAGTAGATACATGTACCCCTGAGGTCAGTGGCCTGAGGAATGATATCATATTAATAGATACAGGTAATGTATCAGAATGTGAAAGATTTATCAGTAGCAAAACACCCCAAGCTAGGTCATCTAGGTTAGTTAGAAGTGAGATACATAAGCAAAGTTTGGATGATAAAACAGTATCAGGTATTCGTAAAACGTCTGGAAGGTATTCAGTACGAAACTTTGAAGATGAAGCTGTATCTTCACAAGAGAGGGAACTAAGAAACAGGTCTGCTAAAACTAGTGGTGCAGATAATTCAAGAAAATCTATGCAACAGAACAATTCTAAGTTAAGGCAGAAAACAAAATCAAAAGGAACTCCTAAATTTGTGTCAAAGAAAACTCCAAACACTGACAGAAGAAAACAGAGATCTGTGTGTTCAAATAAAAGATTAAAAACGACAAAACAGTTACCAACTAAAACATATCTGGACAGACTAACAAGGAGTAGGACTCACTCTATAGGTTCTGGATCCAAAACTGGAAGTTCTAAGAAAAAAACAAGGTTGAATATATTGATGGAAAGAAAGAATAGGAGTCAAATCCCAGTAAAATCATTCTCACAGAAGAAACCAATTGAAAACTATAGTGTAAAACCAGTAAGGAGACCGATATTACAAAACAAACCATCTGCTTCACTCGGAGAGTCGAAAATTAGAAAGTCATCACGCTTTGCAGGAAAAGAATTAGCACCATCTACAAGGGAAAGCCGTAGGCTAAGGAATATGAAAACTGTTACAACAAAAAATCAGGATCATAAGACAGATAGTGTATCACAGACAAGTTCTTCTAGATCATCATCTGAATCTCTGGGTTTTGATTCTTCTGCTGTGAATGCAGTGAAATATTCTTTCAGGAGCAGAAGTCTGTCACCACAAGGAAAGAAAAGAAATAATTCTGGGAAGTTATATAGAGGAAAAGGACCACAAAATTCAAATGATGGTAAAAAGAGACCATCACCTAAAATTGATCTTTTTAGACCATATCAGTCAGTTGGAAATGAGTCAGAGCGACTTGAAAATTTACAGTATAATTCCTTCAGTAAGAAATCAAAGCGTGTTACACGGAATCAGTTGGATCGTCATGAAGTTGAGAAAGAAGAAATAAAGGAATCAATGAAATTGCAAACAATATCAAAATCAGATTCACCACCATCTTCTTCAAGAAGATCACCAAGGAAACGAAAGTCTAATGCATTATGGGATTTTATTGATGCTTTTATTACACCAATGAAAAAGTTTTAAAGGTTGATATTTTTTGGGATATATTTTACTGTGTGTCATGCATGTCACCAGTCAGGGGATTTACTTAAATGAGTGATTTTCTAAATCACTGATTCAAGTAACATTATGTCCATAAAGGTTGGAAGTAAGAGTTGTCTTTCTTTAATAATCACCTATTTAAGTAGTACAAATTAATCACTAGACTAAGTGATTTAATTTTATTGTAGCTTTAAATATAGAATACTAATGATCCAGGGACTAATTATGTTGCTAAAATTATCAGAACCAACATCTGTGTTGATAGGATGACTGGGTCATGTCAGGTGATGACCTTGTACTAAATCTAGGATAATGACATAAAAATCACTTGTTTAAGTATCATACCTCTATTTCCTTCCAAAAAATCACTTCTTTAAGTATCATTATTTTTATAACCCCACTAATTTCAACACCCCCCGAACAGTGAAATTTTGATGGCGAACAGTAGAATTTTATTACATAATCTATAAGATGAAACCTTGAATTTTACAGGAAAAATACTCCCACTGCTGGGAAAAATCTGTTAAGAAAGTATCAGTTCATTATGTTAAGCCATTTTTATAGCATTTTTTCAACTAAAATAGAATTTGCAGCTAAATGATTGCATCAAAGGCATAAACCTTGCTGCTTAAAAGAAGCCAAAAGTTCATTTTTTTCAATTTTACTAATGAAAAGATATTATCTAAACCTATGTGTTTAAAATTTTGGTAGAACTACAAAATCACAATTTGTGACAAAACTTCTAATTTGCTACTTAAATAAGTGATTTAAAAATCACTTATTTCAATAAGTCCCCTGACTGGTCACAGGTCAAAGTGAGAATAATTGGGTAACTACATTGTACAAATAAAAGAAATTAAACAAAGTGGACAAAATTCTGTTATTATACATTCACATGGCGCTGCATGTATCAATCTCTAATATAATTATGATTTCACATAACCTAAACTTTAGTCTATTACATTCTATCCAAATAGGCGTTACATTATTTAAATCATTAGCTACTGCACAAAAATCTGTGCCCACTCTTTTTATACAGTTGTACATGTATAGTTTTGTTTCACAAACAGAATAAAATATCTACTGTTACATTTGTACATGTCCTTGCAATGATGGTCAAACCTCTTTTTTCGAAATAGCTCTCTTCATTAGTACAATGTATGCTTTTGACAGTTGTTAACTATATTATTTTATTAATGTTTTTGAGAATATTTATCCATGAAATTCTTTCAAAATATATGTATCTAAGCAATATGCAGATTTTGATGATACGTTTTCTTAATCTCATATGTTTCAGCAACCTTATTCACAACAAAATCTGTTTTTTAACTTTTCACTTAATACATGTTTATGTAATATGCTGGTACACATGATATACTTTGCTTTGAATCTCTAGCTCTTATATTATGAGATATAAGACCAAACACATTTGTTTAATCCCTGCTTCAAACTATCATATTTTCAAAGCTGCTAGACCAAACACATTTTTTAATCCCTGCTTCAAACTATCATATTCTGAAAGCTGCTAGACCATAAACCTTTTCCCTGGAAATAAATTAATCCACAGTGAGATATTATTATACAATAATTGTTGCAACATAAAGTTGCACTGGACTAATGTTTTAATTCAGTAGCCACTTTCATGCATTAGCATATATACTGTGGATTCATTATTATTCATTGGATACCAATTTTCGTGGATTTCGTGGGTACAGGTGAACCACGAAAATTTAAATGTTCAACAAATTACAAATTTTTTATCAGGTTGAAAGCAGACTTTTGCATAACCCTGAAATAACATATCCACAAAAAAGGCAAGTTTTCCGCAATCCACGCAAATTGGTACCCAAGAAAATAAATGAATTCACAGTATTCTAAATTGCTTTGTAAATTGTAAACCATTTAATATATATTGTACTTTTGTTCTCACAGCCTTGTATATTTTTACAAGAAATCAGTTTTTGTCTCGCTTGATGGAGTCAAAAAGCGAGACATAGGTATGCTGTTTCGGGCGGCAAGGGCGGTGGTGGCGTGAACAATGTATTAGTTTGTGATTAGGTCTAGTTTATAGTGAACCACTAGTGGTAAGTCAAAAGATATTTGGTATGCAGTTGTATTAGTATAGGCACATCTCATTACCATGGAGATTATTTGGCCCCGCCCCCTCAGTTATGGTTTATTGACTTTGAAACTTTTGCTTAGTTTTGTCGAGCCTGCGAGTTTTGTCGCAGAAAGCTCGACAAAGGGATAGTGATCCGGCGGCGGCAGCGTTAGCTAACTTCTTAAAAGCTTTATATTTTAGAAGGTGGAAGACCTGGATGCTTCATACTTTGTATATGGATGCCTCATGTTACGAAGTTTCTGTCAGTCACATGTCCAATGTCCTTGACCTCATTCTCATGGTTCAGTGACTACTTGAAAAAAGTTAAGATTTTTGTAACATTAAATTCTCTCTTATTATAAGTAATAGGATAACTATATTTGGTTTGTGCGTACCTTGCAAGGTCCTCATGCCCGTCAGATAGTTTTCACTTGACCTCGACCTCATTTCATGGATCAGTGAACAAGGTTAAGTTTTGGTGGTCAAGTCCATATCTCAGATACTATAAGCAATAGGTCTAGTATATTCGTGTATGGAAGGACTGTAAGGTGTACATGTCCAACTGGCAGCTGTCATCTGACCTTGACCTCATTTTCATGGTTCAGTGGTAATAGTTAAGTGTTTGTGTTTTGGTCTGTTTTCTTATACTGTATGCAATAGGTCTACTATATTTGGTGTATGGAATGATTGTAAGGTGTACATGTCTAGCTGGCAGGTGTCATCTGACCTTGACCTCATTTTCATGGTTCAGTGGTCAAAGTTAAGTTTTGAGTTTTGGTCTTTTTTCTAATACTATTTGCAATAGGTCAACTATATTTGGTGTATGGAAATATTTTATGATCTTTATGTCAGTCGCGCAGGTTTTATTTGACCTTGACCTCATTTTCGCGGTTCATTGCTCAGTGTTAAGTTTTTGTGTTTTGGTCTGTTTTCTTAAACTATAAGCAATATGTCAACTATATTTGTTGTATGGAAGAATTATTAGCTGTACATGCCTGCCTGGCATGGTTCATCTGACCTTGACCTCATTTTCGTGGTTCATTGGTCAATGTTTAGTTTTCTTGGTTAATGTTAAGTTTATGTGACAGTTGTAATAAAGCTTTATATTTAGGACTATCAACATAATATCAATGATTAGTAAAGAAGGCGTTACTTTTCAGCGTGTGCACTCTCATCATGTATTAGTTTGTGATTAGGTCTGTTTATGAGGAACCACTAGAGGTAAGTTAATGATAATTGGTATGCAGTTGTATAAGCATTGGCATAACTCATTTCCATGGAGATTATTTGGCCCCGCCCCCTCAGTCATGGTCTATTGACTTTGAAATGTTTGCTTAGTTTTCATAGATTAGTTTGTGATTAGGTCAGTTTATGGGGAACCACTAGTGGTAAGTTAATGATCATTGGTATGCAGTTGTATAAGCATTGGCATATCTCATTTCCATGGAGATTATTTGGCCATGCCCCCTATTGACTTTGAAACTTATGCTTAGTTTTCATGTATTAGTTTGTGATTAGGTCGTTTTATGGGGAACCAATAGTGGTAGGTCAATGATATTTGGTATGCAGTTGTATAAGCATTGGCACATCTCATTACCATGGAGATTATTTGACCCGCCTGCTCAGTTATGGTTTATTGACTTAGAAATTTTGCTTAGTTTGCATGTATTAGTTTGTGTTTAGGTTTGTTTAAAGGGAACTACTTATGATAAGTCAATGGTATTTGGTATGCAGTTGTATAAGAATTGGCATTTCTCATTTCCATGGAGATTTTTTAGCCATGTACCTTCAGTCATGGTTCATTGACTTTGAAAATGTGCAAAACTTACAAGTTAAAGTGTTGCTTTTTCAATTTCAACATTTGCATTATCAAAATTACAAAAAGCGAGACATATCTCTGTGAAACTTTTACATATTGTTGAATAGTTTTCCTAAAGTTTATGTGTATTGTCAGCAATATGGTTCATTGTAAAAAAAAATGCATATTTTATTGTAATTAGTCTGTTTATCTTCATGATATTTGTATTTATTTTGTTCAGAGTGTATGCATTGTGATAGCTCCTTGTTATACTTGCCTAAGGGGTCAACTCCAAAAGTCTTTTTTCTCTAAACCTATTCATTAGTACATAAAGTAATTTTATAAATTTCTGAGGGTTCAGTGTATATATATGTATAGATGACCTCACAAATAAGGCTGTTTTTCATTCATCCCAAAAGTGCTATTTTTGGTTGTACATGAAAACAGTTTAACAGACATCATTGTTTACAAGATTATTTTTTGATTACTTAAAACTTCTGTTCCACAATAAAATCAAAGAAATTTATAGAATTTGAGTGTTTACCGAAAAATTATTTTTGATTTTCCTGTAGATAGTGACAAATATAAGGGATTTTATTTGATTTGTAAAATCATAACAATATGTCTTTGATATCCCAGTGTTTAATGCTCTAGATATTTCAGAATTATCTTTCTACGGAATGTCAGTCAGATTGGATCAGATTCAGAGGACTTATATCCCCTAATGGATTGTGTACACTGTTTCAAAACAAATTTTGCCTGCTTTCATTATAAGATTAATCTGATACAAGAAAAAAAACTTGTTTCTTAGGGGAAAAAGACCATAGTGAAGTACCAAAAAAAAAGAAAACTTTTACAATAGAAACCAATCTGGTCTTAGCTATTAACTTTATGCATGTAGCTGTGAAGAAGATAAGTTTTGGTTTTACATTTTGTAATATTGCATTTATATTCCTCATGAATATTCAAATATTAATTTCTGTTCTGTTCAAATGAAACTTTACATTAGATAAAAAGTCAGTAAGTTCTTGACAAAATGCATATGTCCACTGATGCCTTCCAAAAAAATCTATTATTGTGACAGAGAATTTTGATTAGCAAATTTCAAACATGTTTGACAGAGAAGTCAATCCACTATTCTTACCCCAAAGTACATATAATTTTCATTTATTTATTTGAACTAAATTTATCAAAATTAGGGCAAAGTCCAGGGCTTTGGTTAATCCAGACAAATTCCCCTCCCCTTTGAAATATTATTTACTGTTGATTTGTTTGTTTTCATGGGTACCAAGTTTGGAGGATTGAGGGAAACTATTTTTCATGGATATTTGATTTCATGGTTTTGCTAAAGTCTGCATACAAGCCTATTGGAAATATGTATTATGTTGACCTTTTTCAATATATATATATATTCCCACAAATATTGGTATCCAATAAATAATAATGAATCAACAGTAATCTCCATTACATTACATGATACTGGAATAACCTGGGTCAATATGCTTGAAACTAAAAGCCTATTTATCATGTTTATATTAAAACTTTCGAAAGCACAAAAAGTCAATTTGACCAAAATTTTCTATGGTAAAATGACTATGTTTCTGTGGAATGCAGTCTTTTAAAGCTGCATCAGCAACATTGTTGATATGAATTTTGGCAAATAAGTATTTCATTTTTAGGATATTTTGTTTCAAAGAGAAGGTTTATAGTAATGTAAAGGCTATACCCAGTACATTAAGGATTGTAATTTTATTTACAGTAAAAATTTCTACATTGTTGTACGATTGATTATTATGCTTTGAAACAAATGAATTAAGTTGAAGTTAAAAATTGTTTATGATGACGAGGGGGATAACACTCTTTTGGAAAGTGTGAAAAAAAAGGAAAAAAAAAAGGATTTTGGAAATGAGCACCCCCTTGTCACTCTCTCAATGATGTTACCAATTAATTGTTAATTATCTGTGTGATGACAGATGAGCATGTCGTGTGTAGAAATGAATTTTCATTGGTGTTTTTAACATGTTTAAATTTATAATATTTGTTAATTTGTTGAAAGTTACCATATTAAAAATATACATTCATAGAATTATCATAGGTTTTGCTTCTTTGTCCAAGTTGTTTTAAGGCTTAATTTATATTTTGAAAAGCAGTTCAGTCAGTTGTAGAGGGTGGGAGATACATGTACCAAGATATAAATTTGTTGATGAAAAAGGGTAGATGAAATCACTGAAAAAAGGAAACGGAAATCTGCATTTGAAATTGAGTTACGCAACTCCTACTTTTAAACTAGTACATGTTTCTGCAGCTTATTTCACAAAAAATCATACAAGAAAAATAACTTGAAATTCATGAACATATTAGTTGAACTTACAAACATATTTTAATGTAAGATTTTTTTGTAAAAAGAGCCACTGAACTTCTGAATGTTAAGCATTTCCTGCTCTCATTCATATCATCCTCTGATGGCCTGACAAATTTTTAATGTATTTATGTTTTAATTTCCTTCAATTGTCAAAGTAAAGTTCAGTAAAAAAATCTTCTGGTCAATGAGTATCTTTTGGGAACTCCAGCTGTTCTTCAGTATGGTTTTAATAGAAATCTAAAGAGTGATTTGTGGAGGGAATACATGCAGGGATTTCTCTTCTTTTACATATTTTTTGGGGAAAGGAGGGGGAGTAAACAAGGACCTCATTTAAAGAAGTTGACATAGTTTTATGTAGCCAAATAACTTTCTTTACAAGAACTTTTTAAAACTTTATTCCAAGTAACAGGTTTGTTGCTGATTTCATATTTCACTGAACAAGAACAATGATAGTGGACGCAGGCCTATTAACACATATTATTTTTGGTTTTTCACTTGTCAGTGGTGTAGCATGACCTCAGTTATTACTGAGGCAGGGAGTCTGGGTTTTGCAATTTCAACAGGAAAAATGTATTTTGAAAATAACAGCAGCTGTTTTATTTTATTCATTAAACTTATGTTAATTTACCTTGTACATGTACTATCTTTATACTCCCAAATATAGAATAGAGTAATGTATATATGATCATCACAAAAAGACAGATTGATTTAAGCTAGGAAATAACAATATCATAAATGTAAAAATAAGAAGATATTGTATGATTGCCAATGAGACATCTTTTTTTCCACCAGAAACCAAATGACAAAGAAGTTAGCAACTGTAGGTCTCTGTACAGCCTTCAACAATGAGCAAAACCCATACCACACAGTCAGCTATAAAAGACCCTGAAATGACAAATGTAAAACAATTTAAACGAGAAACTAACGGCCTGATTTGTGTACAAACAATCAAACAAAAAACAATTGTGATATACAACACCAAATGAAAACCACTGAATAACAGGCTCCTGAATTAGGACGGGCACATTCAGAATGTGATGGGGTTGTGATATTGTTTGAAGGTCTTAAAATTTGACTGAACAGATGACACACTTACTTTAAATACTAACATTGTCGTACATGGTTTTGAACTTATTCTCAATGCAAAAGTGACAATTGGCGAAGTTCTAACAAAAATATTACATTATAGGTGTATAATATTTAATTCTGGAGTTTTCATTACAAATGATAGCAGTATTAAAAGTTTATGAATTATATGAATCGATGACTTTTATATGTTAACAAAAAAATCCAGAGTCAATGAGGTCATATCATAACTACTGACTTCCAATGTAGGTTTGGCAAACTTATTCCAAACTAGTAGATGAAGTAGATTTTTTCAAACAGACCTTAGACCTGACTGTCTAGTAAGTGGTTGAAGAACTTAGTGAAGTTAACATTCGATTGTAACCCAACCACCTTCACAGTTTATTGCAAGTATTTCAACTGTAACACATTTAGTCAACAAAATAAAATCAGTGAATATTAGAACATATCACACATGAATACACATTGCTATTTGTCCACAATAACGACATCATAAAGGTTCCCCTACAATTTTGTCGTCACATTAGAAAATGTCTTACAAAGGAAAAATGGTTGTTGTGTGACATCAATAGTTCAAGTGTCACAGATTCCCAAATTGCGATAAGGTCTATAGAAGAATTGTGATTCATGAAAAAAAATGCAACCTAACAATTTGATCAAAAATAGAATAAATCGCCTGTCTTTAGAAATATCAACATGGTACGAGATCAAATTCAAAAAGGATAGATTTTTTTCTGATTTGCCAAAATTTAGCAGTTTTATCATACAATTTAAAAATATAATAAAAGTATATTTTACAGAATTTTAATTCAAACTACATTTGTACAAAATTATCAGATTTTGTAAAGATTTTATATTGACAAAGTAATTTTGTGTGAATAGAAAGAAAACTAATCGATAGAATTTCAAAATAAATTGAGAAGATAATTTTTTCTCCTGACGGCAAAAAGAAACATTTGGGTGTAAGAATTAGTTATCTTGCTTCTAAACAGAATTATTCACACAAATTGGTTTATTTTTAAAATAAGAACATCTGAAGACATTTATACTTCACACACATATATATATTAGGGTTGATAAATGAAAATGCACTTTAACTGCAATAAAAAATATTTGTGTCGGTCATATTGACAGTAAATGGAGCACACTAAACTTATTATAATGTCAGAAGTCAATAAACTTTTGATAATATTTACTTAAAAGTAGAAATTATTATTCTGAAGAATTTGTGTACACTTATCATACAATAATTTCTTTTACTGATTATTTTTAATAGTTTAACATGAGTTGGAAAATGTACTTTTATACAAGTTATATATTAAAAACACCTTTTAAGATAGATTTGGTCGAGTTGATTTAAAGTATTTAAAAAGTGTGTATGACTTCTTTATTAGTTTAGACATGAGTAATCAAATGTACATTTTATATATGATTACATTAAAAACACCATCAAAGATTGATTTGGTTGAATTGATTCTATATGTTTAACAAGCATGTATGACTGGAGGTAAAATAATAGAGATAATTTAGAGTTATTTCCCATGGTAGACTGTAATAAAACATCAATCAATAAAATAGAGTTATCTCCCATTTGTTTACATCATAAGAGATTTGCATGATTGGTGACAGACAAACAAAGAACAATTTTATCAGCTGATATGTGAAACAGATGTGATCATGACCTAGTGATTCTAAATCAGAATGAACTTTACATATTTAAGGAATAGGAATACATGTTGGTGATTCATTTTTATCAGTAATCTATTTTTAATTTTATTTCATTATGAACAGGATGTTGACATTTTAAATGTTTTGTTTACTAGACAGTCAAAATATGGATCATGTGTTGTGATGTGTATCATGTGTAGATAAAAGGCTATTATAAAAGACTAGGAAAATGGTAAGATTTGAGTTATCTTTTGTATGATAATGATATGATTTTATTGTGAGTAATAGAAATTTAAAAACTCCAACATGCTCAAATAAGGATAAAAAGACATTTTACTTGCATCCTTGATGTAAAAGCATGTCACTTTTAAAGTGTGGTAGTCTATTTTATAGTGACATATCTTAACCTTTTGATAATGGTATGGTGTATAGGTTAAATTCCAACTTTTGAAAAGCATTTTTATGCCCCACTTACGATAGTAGAGGGGCATTATGTTTTTCGGTCTGTGCATTCGTCCGTCTGTCCTGCTTCAGGTTAAAGTTTTTGGTCAAGGTAGTTTTTGATGAAGTTGAAGTCCAATCAACTTGAAACTTAGTACACATGTTCCCTATGATATGATCTTTCTAATTTTAATGCCAAATTAGTTTCGACCCTAATTTCACGGTCCACTGAAAATAGAAAATGATAGCGCGAGTGGGGCATCCGTGTACTATGGACACATTCTTGTTTTTTCAAGTAGTAAAAACAAACTAATTTTTTCAATAAAAACAGGAACAAGAATTTTTTTCAGCTTGATGTTGTATTTATTCCCTAATTAACAATGAAAACAAACTAGTTTTTTTACTTGCCTTTTGAAACAATTTTCTTTTTCTCAAGAAATTTAAAAGCAAACTAATTGATAAAAAAAAACATGTCTTTATGTTGAAAATGAACATTTTAGTTTTTTACCTTGAAGATAAATTAAAATTTGAAAAAAAAAACTTGCGAGTTCTAGTTGTACAAGATCTACATTTGTAAAAAGAAAGATCAAAGGTTAAAAGTGCAGTCCAATTATCTCTTTAAGTTCTTTATCCAATAATATTTTTTTCAAGACCTTCTTTTACAATTATTAACCATTTACCTATTGATATATTTTAGTACTTTAACAATTTAACCTTATTTCATTGTTAAACATGCTAAATGCAGAATATCCAATTGCTGTACATTTAATGGCGTCATGATGTAAATTTTAGTACAACTACCCTATTTAAACTTAAATTATAAAAATTTAGTAAGGTAAAATGGGAAAACCATCCGGCATGTTTCTAATTTCAATGACTGATTTATACTAAAAAATTGTGTCAGATTTCTTCCTTGTTCATGTTGTTACTTAAATTTCTGTTGTTGGTCAGAAATCTTTTTTTTTTTTTTTTCTCATCAAATTGCAGTTTAAATTTTTTAATCTAAATTGTATAAAATTTCTTCCTTGTGGGTCAAAAGCATTCTTATCTCTAGTGTATTGTATGACTGTTAAAAAAAATAGAGTTCAGGTAAGATTGATAAGGGCTAGAAATTAATATTTTACACGACAATCAAACTTTTGCTTGTTAATATGAGTTTGACTGGAAAGATCTGCAGAAATATGTTAATGCTTTGGATTTACAATTATTCATAGGATACCAGTTTTTTACGGATGTGCTGGTTACAGGTGAGCCACAAATTTAAATGTTCAACAAAGTACAAATTTTTCTAAAGGACTTAATGCAGACTTTTTAAAAACCATGAAATCAAATTTCTACGAAAATACAATTTTTCCTCAATCTACAAAAATTGGTACCTACGAAAACTGATGAACCCACAGTAATGAAGGTCACTTTAAAAGTTATACACAGCTAAAATACTGTTCTTGGTACTTAAAAAAGAACAAACATTTGTCAATTAATGGGATAATGATAATAAGCTGCTAAAAATATAATAACATGTATGAAATATAAATAGACATTGAAGAATGTGTTTTTGGTTTTAATTTAAGTGTTTTAAGTGCAGTTGATAATTTTTTGCGGAAACAACTTATTCAGAAACATTATCATAAGTGCTACTGTATACTAACATCTTGAAAATTGATCAATATCTGCATTTTCTTAGTGAGTAATTGACCCAATAAGAAATATTTCTCGTCCAGAAAAGTTGTTTACCTTTTATGTATTCAAGTGCAGTTTACCTATATTTCAATGGAAAAATATTTTTGTTGCACAATACATCACAAATAAGGAATTATTTTTAACTTAGGTGGTTGTTTGTTGTTTAAAACAATCTACTTTATGTAAAAATGTCTTTTTTTTATTCTCAATACTTTTATTGTAATATTGATTGATTGATTGATTGATTGGTGTTTAATGCCACTTTCAACACTATTGTTCTATTTCCTGGCGGTCAGTTTTATTGATGGAGGAAGCTGGAGTGCCTGGCGAGAACCACTGACCTTTGGTAGGGAAACTAACAATTTTAGTCAAACAAGATTGGAGTCAAGCGCACCTGCCACTTGTTTATTGTAATAGCATTACCAATTATGAGAGTTGAATGGTTCTCTAAACAAAGTAAATAACATTAACAGAATGTAGAGAGATTGAGGTCAGAGAGTATTAATATTTTTGTAGCAAAAGAAGGGGACTAGAAAACAAAGCCTAAAAAACAATGAAAAAGTGAGAAAGTCTGGAGGAGATATCTTCAGAAAAAAAATTATAAAAAGATATTTTACACATGTCAAATTTGTTACACTTCATTTTTATTTAGTATACCCCCATCAAAGACAAGGCATATTATAGTATACCAACAACCTCAATTAAATTTGACAGCAACAATGCCAACATAATACTTAACATGGGAGTTGTCATATAGATAACACAATACATAATTACAGTCCTTCATCATATAATTGACATGTATTGAAGGCTGCTTAGGGCATAAATTTTGTAAATCATTGCCTTTTTGGGGGTTTTGATGGCAGATACCCACTTTCTTAAAGGTTAAAATAGGAAAATAAAGGACATGGCGTATGATTGCCAATTGCAATGAGACAACTAAATGTATTCACCAGAGACTAAATGATGTGGATGTAAGCGACTATAGATCATTATAATACCTAATAAAATTGAGAATGGAAATGGGGAATGTGTCAAAGAGACAACAACCCGACCACAGAACAGACAACAACAGAAGGTCACCAATAGGTCTTCAATGCAGCGAAATTCCGCACCGGAGGCGTCCTTAAGCTGGCCCCTAAACAAATATATATACTAGTTCAGTGATAATGGACGTCATACTAAACTCCAAATTATACACAAGAAACTAAAAGTAAAAATAATACAAGACTAACAAAGGCCAGAGGCTCCTGACTTGGGACAGGCACAAAAATGCGGCGGGTTAAATATGTTTATGAGATCTCAACCTCCCCTATACCTCTAGCCAATGTAGAAAAGTATACGCATAACAATACGCACATTAAAAGTCAGTTAAAGAGAAGTCCGAGTCCGATGTCAGAAGATGTAACAAA
The DNA here is from genome assembly GCA_017311375.1 of Mytilus coruscus. Lineage (NCBI taxonomy): Eukaryota > Metazoa > Mollusca > Bivalvia > Mytilida > Mytilidae > Mytilus > Mytilus coruscus. The sequence continues at coordinate 32,912,853 of CM029607.1, forward strand.
AGAAAATAAACAAAATGACAATAATACATAAATAACAAGAGACTACTAGCAGTTAACTGACATGCCAGCTCCAGACCTCAATTAAACTGATTGAAAGATTATGTCTTCATCATATGAATATCAGGCACAATCCCTCCGTTAGGGTTTAGTATCATACCATCATAAAATATATGAGAAGAGCATAACCCGTGTCATGCCAACAACTGGTTTTAAATAAATGTGTTAAGTTCCGATGCAAAGACCCTATAAGTGAATCAATATTAAAGCCTAAATATGCAATCTTTAATGACCTGACAACAGTATCGTAACTATATCCCTTCTTAATAAGTCTATTTAAAGGTTTTGTTAGCTTCTGAGGTGAATACTGACATTTTAGTGCTTTATAAAGAATATTACCATAAAAGATTGGATGTGAAATACCTGAACGTATAAGAAGTCTGCATGTTGAGCTATATTTACGAATGATGTCCTTGTACCAATGATAAAATTTTGTAAATGTTTTGACTAGTTTGTGATATCGAAAACCCTGGTGTAATAATTTTTCAGTAATACATAAATTTCTTTCGTTAAAATCTGAAACGTTGTTACATACACGAGCGAATCGTACAAGTTGAGATATATAAACACCGTAAGATGGTGACAAGGAACGTCACCATCTAAAATGGATAATTAACGATAGGAAATGAAAATCATCTCTTTTATCATAAATTTTTGTATTAAGCTTTCCGTTAATGATATAGATATCAAGATCGAGGAAAGAGCAGTGGTCATTGTTAGTATAAGCTTTATTTAAAGTAAGTTCAACAGGATAAATTTCTTTAGTATACATACTGAAGTCATCATTATTGAGAGCCAATATATCATCCAAGTATCTAAAAGTATTATTAAATTTTATGTATTTTATTTATAAAATTTTATACTAAAATTTATTATTTTTACAAAAATATCGGTTAAAAGTTTCAAAACCTATTTACTTGGTATGAAGAATTTACTGAAAGCAAACATTTTCCCTTAAAAAGACTATTAAACAGTTGATCGTTTAAAAAACTATGTACTGGAAGCAAATATTTTCACTTACTTTCTGTATAATAAAAAAACTTTATTTACTGGCTTATCGGACAATAAATTTTTCTGTTGTCCTCATAGCCAGTAAATAAGTGTATACTACATGTATAATACTTTTACAGTCCCTCCTTTTAAAATAAAAATTTATTTTGAAGATCCCAAAAGAGGTGATTCTCCTCAAAACAATTAATCCAGTATATAATTTGACATTGATGTTTTTTTAGAATAAACTTGAAAGTTTAGTACATTTCCTGTTCTTAATAATGATGAACATGGTCAAACATGTGATTGTCTTGTCAATTAATGATCGATGTACATTTTACAGGTGTTATAATGACAAGTTGTAATTTAATTACTAGTCAAATTAAAATTCTACTGTTTCCTATCAGTTGTTACGCTCTAATAAATACAATACATTATCATTTTCGATTTTAAGTACATGTGTACCTACTATGTAGATGTAATTTGAGCTATTTAATTGTTAACGTGGGATACCCTTACAAATTAGTCTACAAAACAGCTTTAAAGGTAGAAATTTAATAGATAAGAGTTTTCCATTAACGGCAAAGTGTATGTCTAAAAGTACCAATATCACATGATATCATCTTTAAAATATTCAGATGCAGTTTAATAAATGTAAGATCAGGTAGCAAACATTTCATTTATCACTTTTTTCTAAAATCTAAAAAAATTCATGAATAAAAACTAGATGCCAGGTAAACATGCTTATTCACACCACAATATCATTAGATGTAATTTGATATCCTGCATTTATCATGATTTTCCATGAAATAAGGTAAAATTTCTAACTAAGTCTTCCTAATAGATTTAAATCTATTATTTTGTATTAACCATAATATCTTGGAGTAAAGGGGCATTGACTGTGAAGTTCATGTTCACAGGTTGGACTTAAATTCTCAAATTTGATTAATACCTTACTAAAAGGTATATCAAAGTCCATTTCGTGTGTATTTTAGACTATAATACACATCAAGAAGACCTCCGAAGACTGCTGATAGTCACCCGATAAAAACATATATATAAATAGACAAACTAGCACATTTAATCATATAATGATGATTTTTCTAGGTTTAATTTCAAGTCATATAGATTTAAAAACATGTTTTTAATCGTTTTATCTGTATAAGAATGATTATTTTTTGTGGGCTGAATCAGTCAACGAATCAATTCTTCCTTTTTGCTTCCTTGTTTCACTTTTCTATGTTGACGTTCTTTTCTTTTTAATAATTGAGCATGCTTAGCACATAGGTAACTCATTTCCTTCCAAATTTTTGGTCCTCAAGGCTCTTCAACTTCATACTTTATTTTACCTTTTTAACGTTTTTGATTCGAGCATCATTGATGAAGCATTTGTAGATGAGACGCACGTCTGGCCTTCAAAATTTTAAGCAGTTTATTTTCAGATAAGGTTGACGAAAAGGTAGCATGAATATGGACTCGGATTAGATTGAATTATTGACTTGCAAACCAAGAATACATCAGCCATGTTTTTGAGCTTATTTTGACCAAATGGAACCAACTGACTGCTAATATTGAAATATTATTTTAATATTCCACTTTTATAAATGTTTGAAACCAGAAAAATCTGGTTTTAATTTTTTTTTATCTAAATCAGGCTAATGCCCCTTTAATTAGATGCACCCAATTTGGCTAACACCCTCATGGGTGTATCGCATACTTACTGTTTGTTTATTATTTCACTTGTAAGAGTTCTCGATAGGGGTGAGCAGCTGAGACATTGAGTATGTTTAACATGTTTAAATATATTTTTCAGATTATGAACTAACACAATGCCATCAAATCACAGAACATACTCCAGTGTCCCGTTAGATGACCAGTTTGATGAGGAATTTATTGATCAAGAGAGAGAACTCCAACAGAATGACGAACAAGAAGATCATGAAATCCAAAATGAATGTGATAGTACAGTACAAAATTGTTGTAAAATACCAAATTTAAAAACATGTCGCTGTGACTACTGCTCTAAATGTTCCAAAACCTCAAAAATAGTTATCGCCATAGTGATACTTGTTGTATTTAATGGATTCTGTATAGGCCTTGGATGTCTAAGTGTCTTTGTATTAAAACCGGGTCCAGTTTTAGATAAATCTTACCATGCATTTTCAATTCCAAATCATGAAGCTTCAATGAATTATGATGCTTTTAAACTGGCTGCCAAAAATAATGTGATGGGTACCAGTTCCTATAGTGCTATGGAACGTGCTATTTTAAACTTGAAACGACCAAAACGTGACGCTATTTTAAACTTGAGACGAACAAAACGTGATATTTACGATAACCTGCAATGGAAAATACAGTGGAAAATGCAGGTTGTTTTCTTAGCAGAAGGAGATGACGAGAAAAATATATTTACAAAGGAACGATTGGAATTTATTCATGGAATAGAACAAAGAATTATGAATCATACAAAATTTAAAGAGTTTTGTTTTAAAAACTACCGAATCACTGACCCTGCAATCAAAGGAATACATGACTGTGCACCCTTGAATTCCCTAATGCAGTATTTTTATCCAACTATTGATGGTAGTAACAACACACATTTTGATGGTCTAGGATCAGAGTTAGCAGATATAGAAAGTACAATCAAATTTGCCATGTCCACATCAGATCATTTCTATTATTTTGTCGACCAGAATATCAACAAAACACATCGTAAGAGTAGGCTCTTGAGAACTGAAGTTTTATTCGGATCTCCTATAAAAGGTTTGTGAAATTTCATATATTGAATTCAGTATTTTGTACAAATAGTTTGTAAATTTGGAGGGAGCATTTGTTTGATATTAAAAGAAGGGGCAAGGGGCATGATCTCAGATTCTGGATTCTTATTGTGCCCTATTTTTCAACTGAATTCATGGTAAATAAAAACATCCTCTTAATTTTACAGCCTCTGTGGTCTTGTGGAAGCGTGTTCATCTCAAGTGCATGAGGTCATGGGTTTAAACCCTGTCCAGGTCAAACCAAAGACTTCAAATTTGGTATTTGCTGCTTCTCTGCTAAATATGCAGCATTAAAGACAAAAGACTGGTTGTTTTGGAGTCAAAATAATCTGTCAGTGTAGGGTGACCTTCCTGAGGAGTGATACCATGTGAACTACATGTAGCATGTTAAAAATCTAGCTCAGCCTGTTGGTCTAGTACAAAGCAGGGTTAATTTTCATATTACATTTACATGTTCTCGTCCTGATTATGCATATAAATTGCCACTGGACGTTAAACAGACATCCATCATCATCGTCCTCTTAATTTTCACATTGTATAAAAAGAACATATAATGCAGAATAATCAGAATTATAAAATATTTAAAAATTTGGCCGTAGATAAAAATAAACTGTGGTAGAATGTATGTACCATTAAGCAATGTTAGACAATTTAACAAAAATCTTTATCATTTAGGATACAACTCGCCGTATGAAAGGAAGAATGAACAATCGGACAAGTTCAAAGATTTTGTTTTGTCATATGTGGAGATGTTGTCTAAGGCTTCTAATGAGTAAGTAGAACCTTGTATAAGTGGTTTTTATACGAAAGTGGTAAATAGTATTTACACTAGATAACAAATGATTTAAGGTACCTGCGACAACAATCCATTTCTTAATATACATGAAAAAGTACCATATATCAGCTTGTTTTGTGTCACCTTTTTTACAAGATTTGAGGACAAAAAATAGGCAAGTTTAATTTTCGCTGTTTGGTAAAATATATGTGACAAAAATCAATGTAGTATATTACATAAGAACATGCAAGGAAATTTATGTGGTGTTTAATTTTCACATTATTTAGCTGATGCAAGCATCACATGAAAATTAAACGCACACACACTCAAAACAAAACATGATTTATGGTAAATTAAGTATGGCTGACAAACATGACAAGATCCAGTGAAAATAAACAAGCAACAAAGATAAAACTGTTGAACATATATAATTTGGGTGTTAATCTTAACTGTCTCTGAAAAGTTTTCAACTTCAAGGAAATTTTGAGGAGGCAGACATGGTTAAGGGGGGCGTTCCTCTTTTAATCATTAATATGCTTGTTAAAGATAGTCATTTTAATTGCTTTCAAAGCATTCATGTGATGTGAAATAATGTGCATGTGATTTTAAGAGTTATGTCCCTTATTTGCTTTCTTAATAAATCACACCTCACAATGTGCAGTTATATCATGGATCACAAAATAGTTTTATATAACCATGATATTGGAGAAAAATAATGCAATTGATAATAAGTGGCTCCAAATTGGTCAACTCAAACCTGTGACCTTTGGGGGTTCCACAGGTGACCTTGTGACCTTGAAGTCTCATTTAAAAGTACCTTTGACCATTAAAACGGTATCCAAAAGTATATTTTCAATTGCCATTTCTTTTGCATAAGTTCTAGAATTTAATTACAGTAGTTACTGTTCCAAGCCTCTTGTTTTCTAACAGTCAACAGATCTTTAATCCAAATAATATGTGCTCAGTGTTTTTTGAATACTATGATTGTTTTCAAATGCAAAATGTATTCATACCATTACTGATTATATAAATGTATCTTCTGGATTATTTTCAGAAAAGTGACAATTTTATATGGCGGAAATGAGATATTTGACTATGAAGTTAACAGTGTATTTTGGAATGATGTCAAGCTTGCATCCTTCAGCTTGGCGGCCATTTTTATCTTCATGCTGATCCTGACCTCATTTTCCCTATGGTTGACGTTCTTTGGATTAGCCAGTATTCTCCTCTGCTTCCCGTTAGCCGTGTTTTTCTACCACACAGTGTTTAATGTAGCGGCCTTTGGGATACTGAATGGAGTGGCTGCTTTTGTGATTATTGGCATCGGTAAGATTGATTGGGAAATGTCCTTTCTACATTATGATATTTAGAGTTTAATTTACCTCAGCCTAAACTAGAAAATTTACAAATATATATATCTATATTACAAATGCTACATTTCTTGCTTTGCCTTAAAAATATCCATCTTTCTTGGGCCAGTTTAATGGGAACTTCTAGTGGTAGGTCAAAGATATTTGGTTTGCAGTATTAGCATTGGCAAATCTCATTTCCATGTATTTTTCTTAATGCTGCAAAAGTGTGTCAATGTAACATTGGTTTAAATGTCAAATTAAGATTGTCTGATTTGTATTAATTTCCACATAAAAACAAAAAATTGTATATATTGTATAGTGAGAGAAAAATCAAATATTTTTCAATTAACAAGTGTCTTTTATCACTTACTTAGGGGATTGGTTTTGGCTTGATGAAATGTTTGATTTTAATTTTATAATCCATCTGGAAAAGTTCAGTTGTTTCTATATGAAATTGATCAGATGATTTAAAAATGTGTTACAAAACTGAAAAAAATAGACTACCGGGACATACATTTCAATTTGCCATCTAACTGTTTAATTATTTATATAAGTATTTAATTAAAGGAATATATCTCCCTGATGCATAGCTCTGATTCCTTGCCTGACTTTTGGCTATACATTTTTGTCCTTTTTGGTTTATAGTCTCTTAATTATTTTGATAAGTTTTGGATTGTCAAATATTTTGGCCTCAAGCATGACTAAAGAGACATTGCTCAAGTAGGATATAAGGTACTATAGTTCCGGCCTTTATAATAAATTCATACGCTTTTGTATTCTTGGGCAATAAAGATATTTAAAATGTACAAGAACAAATTGCAAGTTGACACATCGACAGGTTGCCAGTAGACGTATTAAATTAAGTCTACAAAATCAAATTACTTCATTACATCAGAATTATGCTTAAGTGGTAACAATTTATAACAAGAAGACAGTTTACAGTTGACAAGTAGACAGTCGACAGGTTGGCAGTTGACAGTTGACAGTCTACTATGAAAAGAAATGATTAAATTAAATTTATACATGTACCAAAAATCATAATAGTGGTTGACAGTCGACGGGTCGACAGTTCCCGTGGACAGTTGATGACCAATAATGCCCATATATGTATGTCGACCTTTCAGACAGTCCATCTGTCGCTGTCGACCTATGAACATAAAAATTGAAACTGTCAACATGTCGACTTATGTACATATAAACAGATCCACCGCTGTATTGTTCAGATGGAACTACAATCACTTATATCCTACTTGACCCAGAGACATTTTTTGTAGAAATGCGCATCTGTTGCAGTAAAATTGGTACTGTTAATGTTATTGTACTTTCTTTGAACATGGATATTGACAAATATATATCTCTAAACTTGTATGGTACATGTAGGCAAAATATATAAAAAGGAGTCATTTGTGTTTAGTCATGTGCATCAATTTCTCTGTATTAAAGTCCTTAATAAAAGTCCTTGATTAAAGAAATTTACAAATCCCACAACATGTTAAAACCACAAAATTAGAAACTAAATATACTTGAAGAAATACTGCAGATTCATAGATTTTGTTCTGTAACAATTTTTGTGGATTGAGAAGTAGATTAAAGAAATTTACAAAATCCCACAACATGTTAAAACGACAAAATCAGAAACAAAATATACTTGCAGAAATACTGTGGAGTCATAGATTTTCTTCTGTAGCAATTTTCATAGATTGAGGAGAAGTTTTTCGTGGATATGTAAATTCATGGGTTTGCCGAATTCAGCATACAAGCCAAATATAAATTTCTACTTCGTTAAACATTTAATTTGTGGTTTACCTATATCTACAAAATCCACAAAAGTTGGTACCCAACGAATAATAATAAATCTACAGTAGTTGAATATGCTGCATAATTAATCTTTTAGGCTTTGCAAGACCGTGAGCATTCTCATTACTATCTGAATATACCTTGAAACCAAAGAACATGTCTAACTTGTAAAACCATAGAAGATGAAAACCACTTTCTCCTCTACTGTCAAAATAATAAAATATTATGTATTAAACTTTTTAATGACATCGAAGTTAAGATAATCCTATATTTTCAAATCTGTCAGATACTAGAAAACTAGTAGTCCTCTTAAATCCTTCAAATGTAAACCAAGGGGAAAAAAAACAGTCTTTAGAACTGAGGACATGGGACTCTTAGTTATGTTTGCTTTTATATTTATATATATTCAAATCAGTTTATTTTTTGGTGTTGTTATTATTTGTATTTATCACAAGTGTCATAGTTTACTTAAATGACAATAAAGAATTATTATATAATCCATTTAATAATTAAAATTTCCTTTGTAGGTGTGGATGATGTGTTTGTATTTATCAACATATATCGTCAGGCTACCAATATGAAGACACCAGAAGCCAGAATAAAACATACTCTAGTAACAGCAGGGAAAGCAACCTTCTTCACGTCATTCACAACAGCTGCGGCTTTTGCTGCAAACACTGCATCATCTGTAAGTTTTCTCATTACAGTGAAATTTGACTAAATAAAAGCAACAGTAGTTTTTGATATTCAAATCTTGTAAATCGATTAGGAAGAGACAAATTAAAGTAACAAACAAAAACTGAGAGAATATTATGAACTCCAAAAGGAGGGAGACTTGGTGTGTTAACAATGGGTAAGTGTCTCTTGCTGTGCATGCATCACTTGCCATGCGAATTCACCGTTAGTCAAAATGTTGAAACCGGCAAAATTACAAATCAGACGACTATACTGGCATCTAAGGATCTAAGACCATGAAAACATGTTGCCAGTCTAAGTTGAATTTGTACTTTTAGAATTATGTATGAATCATAGGAAATGATTTCCTCAGTCTTCTTTCTTTTTAAGGAGCCAGCATGCAACAAGTTTGGGATGTTTTGTATTTAACACATTTCATTATAGTTTGTTTACCAGTGTAGTTATATGTTTCAGATTCCAGCAGTGCACCAGTTTGGATTGTTTATGTCCCTTATTGTTTCCTGTTGCTGGGTAACAGTTCTGGTAGTTATGCCTCCAGCATTATATATTTGGGGTGTTGGAATACAAAGATGGGAAGAACACATTCTCTCTAAGTATGTATTATCTTTGAGTGATTTGTTTATGCCAAAAAATATTATACACCTATTGTCTGGTTATGAGGGTAATAGCAAGTTTGTTGTCCCTGAGATACCAACTATTGCTCGAGGCGAAGCCGAGGGCAATAGTTAGTATCAAAGGGACAACAAACTTGCTATTACCCTCATAACCAGTCATCAAGTGTTTTATTATACTGAACAAATCAACTTTTTAAAAAGTCTACATAAACCATCTAAAAGAAAAAAATGTCACATAAACATGCACAAGATGAACTATTAGTTTTTTTATAGTCCGTGTTGTATTTGTAAATATTTCATATACTGTAATCAAGACCAGGAATACTTGTGTAATAATTCCCGTGCATACAATAAACACATAGGCTAGCTAAAGTATGTACACCAAAGCAATCACAGTTTATGAAGACGATAACAGACCCATATTATGCATTTATTACGTTTAGATCTTAAAATGTGTCGCGTAGATTTTCTTTTTCTTTTTCAATTACTTCTGGTAATTGATATATTAATTTAAAATTACAACGACAGACACAAATAGATTTTACCAATTACGATATCAGAGTTTTACGTTGCCAAGCGCACAAATCCAAGCAGAATAGTTAATGACATCATTATTGTCCAATGAAAAATAAGTATGAAAAAGTACAGGAAATATGATCATAAAACTATTGACCGGGGTAATAGTCTGTGAAACTATTGACTGGCAAATAGTCTGTGGAATGAAATAGCACAAATATTTCATTATTTTTTATATAGAAAAAACATACTGAGGTTAAAATAATATACACCTATTGACTGGTTATGAGGGTAATAGCAAGTTTGTTGTCCCTGAGATAGATTTTCTTTTTCTTTTTATACGACCGCAAAAAAATTTTTGTGGTTGTATATTGGTATGACGTTGGCGTCGTCGTCGTCGTCCGAAGACACATTGGTTTTCGCACTCTAACTTTAGTTTAAGTGAATGGATCTCTATGAAATTCTACCATAAGGTTCAATATCACAAAAGGAAGGTTGGGATTGATTTTGGGGGTTATGGTACCAACAGTTAAGGAATTAGGGGCCAAAAGGGCCAAAAATAAGCATTTTGTAACTTCCAGACATAACTTGTGTGTTAGTGTATGGATCTCTCTGACATTGTACCACAAGGGTCCATATCACAAAGGGAATGCTAGGATTGATTTTGGGGTAATTGCCTCAAAATTTTAGGAATTAGGGGCCAAAAGGGCAAAAACAAGCATTTTCTAGTTTCATGACAATAACTTGTGTGTAAGTGTATGGATCTTTCTGAAATTGTACTACAAGGTTCCATATTACAAAGGAAAGCTGGAATTGAGTTTGGGGTAATTGCCTGAAACGTTTAGGAATTAGGGGCCAAAAGGGGCCAAAATAAGCATTTTCTAGTTTCAGACAATAACTTGTGTTCAAGTGTATGGATCTCTCTGAAATTGTACTGCAAGGTACCATACCTCAAAGGAAGGCTGGGATTGAGTTTGGGGTGATGAATCATAAGGGGTTCAAGAAATTTGGGGGTTCTTTTTTCCTTTTTTTTCTTTAAAATTTTCCATTTTAAGTTGGTTATTTCTGATTTATATTTAAAAGCAAATAATAATGATATGGCAGGAAATACACACCTAACAGGATGTGTAAATTATTATATAATAAGTATTGTGCAATAGCAAGAAATTTTCAATTGCACAGTATTGCATAATAGCAAGAAATCTTCAATTGCACAGTATTGCGCAATAGCAAGAAATATCCAATAGCACAATATTGCGCAATAGCAAGAAATTGTCAATTGTACAGTATTGCGCAATAGCAAGAAATATTCAATTGCACTGTATTGCAATTGCAAGAAATATTCAATTGCACAGTATTGTGCAAAAGAAGATACTTTGTATAAATTGCTTATTTCTTGACCAATTTCAATGGGGTTTTATTCTTGAACTCTTGGGGTTCTTTAATATGCTGAATCTAATCGTGTATTAAGTTTTTGGATTTTGGGCCCGTTTTAAATTGGTCCACATTGAGGTCCAAAGGGTCCAAAATTAAACTTTGTTTGATTTCATCAAAATTGAATTATTGGGGTTCTTTGATATGCGAATCTTACTGTGTATTTAGATTCTTAATTTTTGGTCCCGTTTTCAAATTGGTCTACATTAAGGTCCAAAGGGTCCAAAATTAAAACTTAGTTTGATTTTAACAAAATTGAATTCTTAGGGTTCTTTGATATGCTGAATCTAAACATGTATTTAGATTTTTATCGACCATAAAAAATTTTTGTGGTCGTATATTGGTATGACGTTGGCGTCGTCGTCGTCGTCGTCGTCGTCGTCGTCGTCGTCGTAAATCGTCCGGCGTCGTCGTCGAAGACGACGCATTGGTTTCGCACTCTAACTTTAGTTTAAGTGAATGGATCTCTATGAAATTTTACCATAAGGTTCAATATCACAAAAGGAAGGTTGGGATTGATTTTGGGGTTATGGTACCAACAGTTAAGGAATTAGGGGCCAAAAGGGCCAAAATAAGCATTTTGTAACTTCCAGACATAACTTGTGTGTTAGTGTATGGATCTCTCTGACATTGTACCACAAGGTTCCATATCACAAAGGGAATGCTGGGATTGATTTTGGGGTTATTGTCTCCAAATTTTAGGAATTAGGGGCCAAAAAGGGCAAAAACAAGCATTTTCTAGTTTCATGACAATAACTTGTGTGTAAGTGTATGGATCTTTCTGAAATTGTACTACAAGGTTCCATATCACAAAGGAAAGCTGGAATTGAGTTTGGGGTAATTGCCTGAAACGTTTAGGAATTAGGGGCCAAAAAGGGCAAAAACAAGCATTTTCTAGTTTCATGACAATAACTTGTGTGTAAGTGTATGGATCTTTCTGAAATTGTACTACAAGGTTCCATATCACAAAGGGAAAGCTGGAATTGAGTTTGGGGTAATTGCCTGAAACGTTTAGGAATTAGGGGCCAAAAGGGCCAAAATAAGCATTTTCTAGTTTCAGACAATAACTTGTGTTCAAGTGTATGGATCTCTCTGAAATTGTACTGCAAGATACCATACCTCAAAGGGAAGGCTGGGATTGAGTTTGGGGTGATGAATCATAAGGGGTTCAAAAATTGGGGGGTTTTTTTTCCTTTTTTCTTTAAAATTTTCCATTTTAAGTTGGTTATTTCTGATTTATATTTAAAAGCAAATAATAATGATATGGCAGGAGATACACACCTAACAATATGTGTAAATTATTATATAATAAGTATTGTGCAATAGCAAGAAATTTTCAATTGCACAGTATTGCGCAATAGCAAGAAATCTTCAATTGCACAATATTGCGCAATAGCAAGAAATATCCAATAGCACAATATTGCGCAATAGCAAGAAATTGTCAATTGTACAGTATTGCGCAATAGCAAGAAATATTCAATTGCACAATATTGCAATTGCAAGAAATATTCAATTGCACAGTATTGTGCAAAAGAAGATACTTTGTATAAATTGCTTATTTCTGACCAATTTCAATGGGGTTTTATTCTTGAACTCTTGTGGTTCTTTAATATGCTGAATCTAATCGTATTAAGTTTTTGGATTTTGGGCCCGTTTTAAATTGGTCCACATTGAGGTCCAAAGGGTCCAAAATTAAACTTTGTTTGATTTCATCAAAATTGAATTATTGGGGTTCTTTGATATGCGAATCTAACCGTGTATTTAGATTCTTAATTTTGGTCCCGTTTTCAAATTGGTCTACATTAAGGTCCAAAGGGTCCAAAATTAAACTTAGTTTGATTTTAACAAAATTGAATTCTTAGGGTTCTTTGATATGCTGAATCTAAACATGTATTTAGATTTTTATTATGGGCCCAGTTTTCAAGTTGGTCCAAATCGGGGTCCAAAATTAAACTTTGTTTGATTTCAACAAAATTGAATATATGGGGTTCTTTGATATGCTGAATCTAACCATGTATTTAGATTTTTGATTTTTGGGCCCGTTATCAATTTTTTCCACATTGAGGTCAAAAGGGTCCAAAATTAAACTTTGTTTGATTTCATCAAAATTGAATTATTGGGGTTCTTTGATATGCGAATCTAACCGTGTATTTAGATTCTTAATTTTGGTCCCATTTTCAAATTGGTCTACATTAAGGTCCAAAGGGTCCAAAATTAAACTTAGTTTGATTTTAACAGAAATTGAATTCATAGGGTTCTTTGATATGCTGAATCTAAACATGTATTTAGATTTTTGATTATGGGCCCAGTTTTCAAGTTGGTCCGAATCGGGGTCCAAAATTAAACTTTGTTTGATTTCAACAAAAACAGAATATATGGGGTTCTTTGATATGCTGAATCTAACCATGTATTTAGATTTTTGATTTTGGGCCCGTTATCAACTTTGTCCACATTGAGATCAAAAGGGTCCAAAATTAAACTTTGTTTGATTTCATCAAAATTGAACTCTTGGGGTTCTTTGATATGCTGAATCTAACCATGTATTTAGATTTTGGATATTGGACCATAATAGGTGAATTTCAATTAAAAATTTTAAGTTCTTAGACCACATTCATTCTGTGTCAGAAACCTATGCTGTGTCAAATATTTAATCACAATCCAAATTCAGAGCTGTATCAAGCTTGAATGTTGTGTCCATACTTGCCCCAACTATTCAGGGTTCGACCTCTGCGGTCGTATCAAGCTGCGCCCTCATGGAGCATTTTTTGATTATGGGCCCAGTTTTCACGTTGGTCCAAATCGGGTCCAAAATTAAACTTTGTTTGATTTCAACAAAATTGAATATATGGGGTTCTTTGATATGCTGAATCTAACCATGTATTTAGATTTTTGATTTTTGGGCCCGTTATCAATTTTTCCACATTGAGGTCAAAAGGGTCCAATATTAAACTTTGTTTGATTTCATCAAAATTGAATTATTGGGGTTCTTTGATATGCCGAATCTAACCGTGTATTTAGATTCTTAATTTTGGTCCCGTTTTCAAATTGGTCTACATTAAGGTCCAAAGGGTCCAAAATTAAACTTAGTTTGATTTTAACAAAATTGAATTCTTAGGGTTCTTTGATATGCTGAATCTAAACATGTATTTAGATTTTTGATTATGGGTCCAGTTTTCAAGTTGGTCCAAATCGGGTCCAAAATTAAACTTTGTTTGATTTCATCAAGAATTGAACTCTTGGGGTTCTTTGATATGCTGAATCTAACCATGTATTTAGATTTTGGATATTGGACCATAATAGGTGAATGTCCAATTTAAAATTTTTAGTTCTTAGACCACATTCATTCTGTGTCAGAAACCTATGCTGTGTCAAATATTTAATCACAATCCAAATTCAGAGCTGTATCAAGCTTGAATGTTGTGTCCATACTTGCCCCAACTATTCAGGGTTCGACCTCTGCGGTCGTATCAAGCTGCGCCCTCATGGAGCATTTTATTTAATTTCTTCTGGTAAGTAATATATAAATTTGAATTTACGATGAAACTATGGGTAATAGTCTTTGAAACTATTGACTGGCAAATAGTCTTTGGAATGAAATAGCACAACTATTTCATTCTTTTTATATAGAAAAAATACTGAGGTATAATAATTCAAGTTATTCCAAAACTAAGAGCTTATTACCTTTAGAGTTTTACATTTGTTTTTTTCTCATTTGATTTTAATATTTTGTATAAGTTTAATCAAATTCATAGAAATAGAAAAAACAATTATCACTTGCAAGAAAAACGGTTTACACTCGTAGGAATTAGGTTTATAACTAATCATCATAGCAATATGCACATTCCTTTGACATGCAAGCTAAGCAAACATTTTATGATAAATAAAAGTAGCTTGATTTTTTGTTTCTGGATATTTTTGGTTCACTAATTTTATTTTCACTCTTTTTTTCATACAATGAACCCAAACTAATGAAAATATGCATTTGATATTTTGATTGAACACAAATCCATACAAAATTGGTTCATATTTTCTTGCGATGACATGATAAACTGTGGATTAATTTATTTCATGGATTGAGTAAAATTGTGGATATTTGATTTCATAGATTTTTGGTGGTCTGCATAAAAGCTTATAGAAAATTTGTACTTCATTAAATATTGAAATTTGTGGTTTACATATACCAACGAAATCCACGAAAATTTGTATCCCACAAATTAAAAAAAAAAATCTACATTGTGCTATCAGGATTGTAATAAATGAGGCTATATAGAAAACTAAATACTGTTGAAATCATAAGAAGGATTCTACTTAAAGTCAACATATAGCATGTTATATATTTAAAGTATGAATATTTTACTTTTTAGAATTTGCACAAAATGTAAGTTCAAAGTTAGAAACTTGCCAAATGACATTGTAGACTTTGTTGGTGGTAAAACAACTGGAGGGGAATTACAAGTAGGACGAAACCTCCCAACAGCAGAGGACGATGAAGATGATGATGTACAGCTACTTACATTAGATGATCCGATGGAATATTATATTGGTAATGCATCTTAGTTAATTGTTTTCTTCACATACAATATTTTTAAGCTATTAAACAAACAAGAAAGGAAGATCTGAAGAAATTTTTATCAAAACAGTAGATGATGAGATAGAATAAAAAAGGGTCTGGATGGGGGTCCTTTAATTGGGTATCACTAAGGGCTATTCCATTAAAATGTATGTGGGAGGATAGGAAGGAAAGTATAATTATTGAATGTGGGTCATGGGTCTTTTTTCAGTAAGCGTCCATTATGCAAAATTATCTAAAAAATGGTTTATTGGTTGTATTGATATTTTGAAAGTCCCTTCCTACCCTCCCACATACATTTTAATGGAATAGCCCTAATTTTTTTCAGTAACTTTTCTCTCTTTTTTATATTTTTTGCCCATTATTCCCTATTCTTTATATTTTAGCATCATTATTCTCAATTCTTTATTTTTTTTTGCCCTATTTTTTTCAATTCTTCATTTTTTGGGTTCCATTTTACTGAATTTTGGCTTATTATTGTCAATTCTGTAAACCCTATCCAGACCTTAATAAATCCAAATTGTTTAAAAGCTTATATTTTTTTGAAAATTGATCATATATAAAATTAAAATCACTTTGTATTTCCAGAACGCTATGGAGCTGATGAAGATGATGAGGTCCTTTTGATACCGGACAATACTCCCCATCACCAAGGGGCACCACCAAACAGTGCAAACCAGGTTAAAGAATCTTCATTAATACAGTTACTGCAGATAGCTCTGTATCAATATGTGGCGTTGCCTGTCATTAGGTTCAGAAGAGTTTTCATAGGTAAGTACCGTAAAGCAGAAAATCTTCGCTAATTTGGTGAATAAATAAGATTAGAAAATATTAGATGGTGTAAATTTTAACTTTAAGGAAGATAAGAGTAAGGAATAAGAAAAGTGAATATAAAACCTTGTAAGTATGTTTGGACTTTAAAATTGTGAAATTACACATCTGCGAAAAAGTAAACCCCTATACAGGAAATGGGCATGTATGTGTAGGCTGATGTGACTAAAACGAATTAAAATCATAAGTCTAGGATCTTTAATGACTTTTTACTATGGCTTGTGATATACATATTTAATTTCCTTATAGAGTTCATATAACTATAAGAAAAAATGGAATATAAAATCAGCTGCACCATGTTATAATTTTTGAAGATTTATATTTTTCAAACAGATGGTACAATAAAGCCATACTGTAAACTAACTAATTTTCACTAGAGAAAAATAATGCGAATGTAAATCGTTGTGATTATGTATATCTTTGATGTTTTCTTAATATAAACACAGCAACACTTTTGGAAAATCACAGAAATAAATTGCTGTGAAGTCGGCTAGAAGGACTAAATGTGAAGTTTAGTATTCCTGAAAATAAGTTGGTTTACAGATACACTTTTCTTTAAATAACCCCATTGTATTTTCTACATTATATCTATCAAGTATTTGCAATAAATAAACACAGAGAGTTTTTCGTTTATAACTTTTGCAGGATTCTCTGTACTAATCATGATAGCATCCATAGTTTTAATCACTCGTCTCCATCCATCGACTAAACCACCACAGATATTCCGTGAAGATACGAACCTTCAAAAGTTATTGGATCTGAAATCTAGTATGGGTGTTATAGACGAGATATCTTGTTCTCAGTGCTCTGCTATCAATGATGTAAGTTTTATTACAAGATTTCATGACATTATTATATCCCATGCTAAGGGCTATTCCATTAAAATGTATGTGGGAGGGTAGGAAGGGAAGTTTAATTATTGAATGTGGGTCATGGGTCTTTTTTCAGTATGCGTCTATTACCATTATGCAAAATAATCTAAAAAATGGTTATGGTTGTAGGGATATTTTGAAGTCCCTTCCTACCCTCCCACATACATTTTAATGGAATAGCCCTAATAATCTGTCTGTCTACCAACAAATATTTCCGTCACACCTTTTATCGGGTACCACTGAATAGAATAACTTAATTTTTGGTCAGTAGCTTAGGAGTGATGAGTTGTAACCTTTGAGTACTTTTTGGTTCTTTCCGACATATTCTTCCTTTCTCCTGTAGTTTGAATTATTAGTAGTGGTATGCCTAGCATTACATAAAATTGAGAATGGAAATGGGGAATATGTCAAAGAGACAACAACCCGACCAAAGAGCAGACAACAGCCGAAGGCCACCAATGGGTCTTCAATGCAGCGAGAAAATCCTGCACCTGGAGGTGGTCCTCAGCTGGCCCCTAACTAAAATTGTGTGCTAGTTCAGTGAAAATGGACGTCACTCTAAACTCCAAAACATATAAATGAACTCAAATTAAAAACATAACATATTTGTATAAAGCACATATTACAATTAAGCATTTTGGAAACACATGCTTATGTCTATAAATAAAAAAATATTCATTTAATTTTTCATCCTTGAATCTTAGATTTTGATTGTATATTTTCAATCTATTTGAGGGAGTAAATTCAAAATGTACTTGCTTGAATGACAATTGTTTTCCTAGTTCCACAAACATGTTGATTTAAAACTCAATTTGCGACAGTAGAATCAATATTTAAATATTAAATTGCAATACTGTGGATTCATAATTATTCGTGGGATATCAAGTTTTGTGGATTTCTTGGGTACAGGTGAACCAAGAATGCAAATGTTCAACAAAATACAAATTTTATACGCTTGTATGCAGACTTTTGTAAAACCACTATAACAAATATCCATGAAAATACAATTTGTCCTTAATCAACAAAAATTGGTACCTACGAAAATAAATGAATCCACTCACTGTATATGTATATGTATTTTTTTTATGCCCCACCTACGATAGTTAGAGGGGCATTATGTTTTTCGGTCTGTGCGTTCGTTTCTCTGTCTGTCCGTCTGTCCGTCTGTAGGTTAAAGTTTTTGGTCAAGGTAGTTTTTGATGAAGTTGAAGTCTAATCAACTTGAAACTTAGTACACATGTTCCCTATGATATGATCTTTCTAATTTTAATGTCAAATTAGAGTTTTTTACCCTAATTTCACGGTCCACTGAACATAGAAAATGATAGTGCGAGTGAGGCATCCGTGTACTATGGACACATTCTTGTTTTTATTTTAGATTAATTGTATTTTTTTTATTGTATATTCTTTTTTATTTACTATTGATAAATTGAACTAATTGGTGTTTATCATGAAACTGATAAATACTCCACCAAGTTTTTCCTGGTTCTAAGACATGGATAATATAGTACTGTATATTTTATAGTAAATTATTCAATTATCTCCTTAGTTTCTACAGAACCACCTTTCTATTATAAAGCCCAATTAGGAAACCTTAATTAATCAATTTTGTATCTTTAATGAAATAAAAAAAGAAAATATTTTTCTATTTTCCTGATAAATATATTTTTTTGTTTATAGGTTGCATTTCTGTAAATATTGACAATGCAATTTCCCATAGGAACTCCTTTTACGGCTAAAACTGTACCACTTTTACTATGAAGTTTTGAAAAAATCATATCCTAGAATGGAAAGTTCATATGCACTACAATTTTTTCAAAGGTTAAAATATAGGGCTATGCAGCATATTTTCAACGTTTATATGCCCGAACTTCTAAGAGTTTAAACTAACACTAAATTTCTTAACTATCCCTACCTTGACTGTAGGATTACCACAGATTTCTATATAGACAATATGCATATGTATATTTACTGGTAACATTCCCAAGTTATGTCTGTATGAGATGAAACCTAGAGATCATAACTGGGAACCAGTATGTAAACAAAATTAATTATCTATTAATATTCTATATCTCCCAAAAGAGTCGTGGTTTGAGAAACAGCTGTATTTACAAAGTGCAACCTATACAAACATTTATTCCAATAGAAAACTCTCTAAAACACTATTTCTCACATTAATACTTATTTATCAGAATTATAGCCTTAAAGAAATCACTGCATAAACTCTGAGTTTTCTTTAACTGTTCATTTGATACCCCTCCCTGTTTCAATTTTTAAAGAATTTGAAAACAAGACTTTAATTATTGCCAGCCTACCCTATTTGCATGTTTTCTGACATGAAATGCCTAGAACCTGTTTAAAACTGTTCTGATAACATATTGAAAGCATTTCAGAATACTGTAAATGTTATGTTTAGCAGTCAATCATTCCAACATTCAAGATTATATAAAGTATCAAATCCTGCCTGTGTCTCCAGTCCACATTTTACTGTATGCCTATTTGTCAATGAAAGTTCACAATTTGTGCCTCAAATGGTCAGTTTAGAATTCTTGTCACAACAGTATCATCTCTAACCATATATCTAACATAATTCAGCTAATATATGAGCTAGAAGTGTTAAAACAAAGCCATATTTGCAATAGTTGTATGTATGCAGATACCAGTCTGATGTATAAATTCACTTAAAATTTTATAGAAATGACTGATAACATCTAATTTTTGCATAACTTCCAAGCACAGTTATTGTTTTCTATATAAAGACCTTTAAAATCATAAAATCATAGCATTTACAAGTTAAATTATTTGTTTTATGACCCAGGGGGTAGGCAATTTTCTCTGTTTTTTGCCCCTGGGGCCTCAAATTTCCTAAATTATTCTGCTGTTTCTAGCAATGTGGAATATTTAGTACATATTCAGGAAAGAACACACTATTGTAAGTTTTGTTGAGATATTTTTGTATTTCTAGCTTGTATTTTTTATGCCGCAGTGACAAAAAGCAGATTTAGGTGTTACGGCTTACTTTTGGGTTATCGACAGGACAATAACACCCCACCAATAATATTCAGGAAGGATCTATGAGTTTCAATGACTGCGAAGAGTAAATATAAGCACTTCTAAACAATTTAAATTACAAATATGCATATATTATGAATTTATTTTGCATTCAGGGCTTTAAGTAAACTGTGCATACTGTAAACTGTGAATTTATGCTGAGTCATCATAGTTAAAGCCCAGGATTTGCTCAATCTTCATGAAATATTTATAAAACTTCATATTTGAGTTAATTGCTTTAAAAATCTGTGAGATAAACCAAATTTCGTTAATTTCTGTACGTTCTCTTTTTTCACCCAATATAGGTTGCATTTCTGTAAATATTGACAATGCAATTTCCCATAGGAACTCCTTTTACGGCTAAAACTGTACCACTTTTACTATGAAGTTTTGAAAAATCATATCCTAGAACTGAAAGTTCATATGCACTACAATTTTTTCAAAGGTTAAAATATAGGGCTATGCGGCATATTTTCAACATTTATATGCCCGAACTTCTAAGAGATTAAACTAACACTAAATTTTTTAACTATCCCTACCTTGACTGTAGGATTACCACAGATTTCTATATAGACAATATGCATATGTATATTTACTGGTAACATTCCCAAGTTATGTCTGTATGAGATGAAACCTAGAGATCATAACTGGGAACCAGTATGTAAACAAAATCAATTATCTATGAATATTCTATATCTCCCCAAAAGAGGCGTGGTTTGAGAAACAGCTGTATTTACAAAGTGCAACCTTTATTTATAATAAATCAAATTCTTTCCATTTCCTACATAGTAACATAAAGTTGTTGCTTTTTTTAAAAGTATATGTTTGTAAATTTCAAGAACATACATTTTATTGCAGGTTCACAAGCACAATAAATACCAGCCAACCACCAACAATGGACATTTACCTATTCCAAAAAATGATCATCAGCATGTGGTTCCTATTCCTACAACACCCAGACCACAGCATCTAGTTCCTATGACTACGACACCCAGACCAATGTCTAATAGTAAGTCTTTTATTATAAGATATAGGATATGGCACAGTATCAGGGCCACAAATATTTAGCTTTAATAGTATAGGCTTAATTTATGAGATATCATATAATACAGTTTCAGGGCCTCAAATATTTAGTTTAGCATAGGCTTAATTTATGGGATATCATAAAGTACTGTTTCAGGGCCACAAATATTTAGTTTAGCATAAGCTTAATTTATGAGATATAGCACTATCAGGGTCACAAATATTTAGTTTAGCATAGGCTTAATTTATGAAATATAGAACAATACCAGGATCACAAATATTTTATTTAGAAAAGACTTATTTTTTATGGGATATGGTACAGTACCTGGGCCACAAATATTTAATTTAGACTTATATGATTTATGGGATATGGTGCACTTCACAGACCTGCAAGCTATTTTACACAAAAAAACTAAATATATGATTCTTAAAAAAAATTTAAACAATGCTATATAAATTTCATGCATCCAAAGTGCTTTTCTGGATTTCCTTCATCAGGAATGCTAAAAGCCTAATATCTGAAAGCCAATGATGCAAAGGAAACAAAACAGTTGATATTAGATTTTACAGAAAAAACTTGTATGTGTTCTTCTTAACAGTTTGTCAAATTGTATAGATGGGGTAGACATCATGAAACACTGTAATAACAAGTATTAATTGTTCAAGTACTGTTATCCCATAAGCTTTCTGAAGGCAAATTTTTGATGGTTTTTTATTTCAGGACCTCCAGAATTTGACATGAGACCAAGCAATCAGACAGTCTTAGCTGGTCGAAACATGTACTTTTATTGTTCTGTAAAAGGGTATCCAGCTCCTTTTCTGAGCTGGCAAAAAGATGGTCATAGTGTAACGAGGGGAGAAGTGAAACAAAGGCACCAGTTATTATATGAGGAAGGAATATTAAAGTTGGATGGTGTACAAAAGACAGACCAAGGGATGTACACATGCATGGCATCTAATGAGAGAGGAGTAATAAGGGCATCAGCTAGTTTAACTGTTAATGGTATAGTTAGTTTTAAATTATTCACAGGGATAAAACAATTAGGAGTTAACAAAACCATTCATAGTAGAATGTTATTGAAAAAAAAAATGAATTCCAAAAAGGCCTATCACATGTATCATAAAAGAGGGTCCGGATGGGGGTCCCTCAATTCTGTATTCTTTAATTTTTTAAGCCATTTTTCTTTATTCTTTAAAATTTTTGTTCATTATTCTCTATTCTTTATTTTTTGGCCTATTTTTCTCTATTTTAATTTTTTGGCCTATTATTCTCTATTCTGAAAACCCATCCAGACCCTCATAAAAGTATGAAACTATGCTAATTTGAAAAAAAAATATGTTTTTAAATGTGAAATTTTATTTATTCCTTACTATTCTTACTTAACATTTAAATAGGACATAGCCAATAACTAAAAAAAAGACAGTAATTAATTAAACAACTATTGTTATTGTAAACTTATCTTTTAGAACAAAGTGTGAGTTTATTATAAACACCATTTAAACAAATCAAAACAAAATAATATATGCATGACTACTACAAATTACAAACAAGACAACAAATTATTATATACAAAACAAAAACAACACTCTATAAATTTCAGGCATCCGATGCGCTTTTCTATATTTACCTTCATCAGGAACGCTCAAAGCAGAATATTTGAAAGCCAAGGATGTACAAGTTGAAGAGAAATATGACCAAAAGGACCTAAAAAATTAGCTAAATCCATCTAAGATCAACATATATAGAAGACCAGTCTTAGCCTCCTCGAAAATGACATTTGAACCAATCAGAACGTCAAAACAGTGGCATTCCAATAATGCAACACCATTTCTGAATTGCTCCTGATTCACTATATAAATAACACATAGCTGAGAGGGTGATAGAGGAGATTGTTACCCTGAGAAAACATTGTAAACTTAGGCGAAGCCAAGGTTTACAATGTCTTTTCGAGGGGTAACAATCTGCTCTATCACCGTCTCAGACATGTGTTATTTAATTTATTATGCTGAATGTTTTGTTATTACTGTCATTCAAATTTAAAATTCAAAGTAATAAACTATATAACGTCTTGTACATAACAATCATCCGCATTTATTAAAATGCGCAATTGACCAAGCGTCTCAGTGAAGGGTAATAGAGTATTTGCCATGGGATAGAGTAAATTGTCTCCCTCATATTAACCAATCAAAATCTGGCATTTTGACATGAAGTATAATAAAATAATATATCCAACACCAATATCACCATAACGAAAAGTTACATTGTATTTTTGTATTTACAGGTTCATCTACACCACTGATATTTCCAGCAACAAAACAGCCTACACCTAAAACTTCAGTTGCTACACCTAAGTCAGTACCAGAGAATTTTGACATGTGTAAGAAAGCTGATTGTACTAAGACAAAAGACCGACCCATGTTAGAGACTGGAGCCACAGTTTATGTAGTGTTTGGTATATCTGGCTTAGACCAAAGTGGTATAGAACCTGGTCATGTCATGCAGAAAGATAAGGTATCCTTCTGTTAATTTTCTTTTCAGTGGTCAATCACTAAGAAGATTTATCATGTGAGGTCATTTTTCATCATGTTGATTTGTTCTAAGAGAGAGAAAATACATATCTTGCATTCAGAGTTTTGTGTACTTTTAAAAAAAATGCTGTAGACCAGCGACTCTTTTCACAAATCTTACGATTAAAATTGATCGTAAGTTATACTGAAACGTGTATGACTTACAAGTATTTTTACTCAAGTTTTTTTGTGAAAAGAGCCGCAGCTTACTTTAGATGATACTTTTTTCACACTTAGTCTGGTCTAGCAGACTTAGTCATGATTTATTTTTGTGATTTCATATGAGAAAATATCCTTGTTTTACTTATTCATGATGTTTGCACGTATATTTTTGTTATTTGCGTTATTGTTCTACATGAAGAAGTTGCAGAAATTTGATATAAAAATAAGCGCATGTGGTATGAATGCCAATGAGACAACCATCCACCAGAGACTAAATGATGTAGAAGGTTAGCAACTATAGGTCACTGTATGGCTTTTAACAATGAGCAAAACCCATACCCCATACCAAGCTATAAAAGGCCCGAAATGAAAAATGTAACACAATTCAAACAAGCAAACAAATGGCCTGATTTATGTACAAAACCATTACCAAATAAACCAAATATGATATACAGCAACAAACAAGAACCACTGAGTTACACATTTTTATGCCCCACCTAGGGGCATTATGGTTTAAGGTCTGTTCGTCCGTCTGTCTGTCTGTCTGTCCGTCTGTCCCGCTTCAGGTTAAAGTTTTTGGTCAATGTAGTTTTTGATGAAGTTGAAGTCCAATCAACTTGAAACTTAGTACACATGTTCTCTATGATATGATCTTTCTAATTTTAATGCCAAATTAGTGTTTTGAACCAAATTTCATGGTCCACTGAACATAGAAAATGATAGTGTGTGTGGGGCATCCGTGTACTATGGACACATTCTTGTTGATAATTGTTTTACAGTAATCTCATGTTGATGATATTGATGCAGAAATTGAAAAAAATGTATCTTCTTTACTTTTCGGGTAATTGAATAATCAGGCATTAAAGATGTGAATATTGAGGATATTTTTCTAACTTCTTGGTATTTGATATCTTAGATTTAATATATGGTTACAAAAATATATGTTGTTTTATTTTCAGGGAAAGGTTATATTTGATCCGAATTTTATGAAGAATTTCAACTTTTCAAATAGTTACCAGAAGGGGATCTCAACACTTTGTAAAATTTGTAAACAAGTGTCATCTAGGCCAGATCTAGTAAGAAATGGTAGTGCTCAGTGCTTCCCAGATTATATGGCAAGTTAGTATTTGTCTTGATAACTATTTTACTACAATTTTTATGCCCCCAACGCGGAGGGAGCATAGTGTTAGCCTTGTCCATCTATACGTACATAAGTATGTCCCAAAATTAGTTTCCGTTCTCTTTTAGTTTGCCTCAACCAAATCTTATGAAACTTATACACAATGCTTATTACCACAAAACACAGATCAAGTTCGAATTTGGGTGGCGTCACTTTTACCATTCTAGAGTTATGTCCCTTTATAAATGGAAAAATTGCTGAATTTTTGTTTCCGTTCTCTTAAACTTAAATTTCCCTCAACCGAATGTTATGAAACTTATACACAATGTTTATTACCGTTAAACACAGATTAAGTTCGTCAAGTTATGTCCCTTTATAACGTTATATGCAAGACGGGGCATAGTCTGTGTTCCATGGACACATTGTCCATTTATTTTTTTTTAATTCAGAATCAAACAAATGTCCTTAATTGACTGTTAATTACAGCTCCTAATGTAAGAACTGTAACAAGAACCAGATGATAATTGCAAAGTATTAAATCTAACGTTTTTAATTTTTTTCACATTTTACTTTAAAATAATATTCTAAAACTGAAAACAGAGGATAGTAAAATGAATAAGGAGATGTGGTATGATTGCAAATGAGACAACTATCTATGAGAGACCAAAGGATGTGTAAGTAAGGAAATATAGGTCACAGTACAGCCTTTAATAATGTGCAAAACCCATACCATAAGCATATAAAAGACCCCTACATGATATTATATATCAAAAACAATTCAAACAACAAAACCAATAGCCTGATTAGTCCTACAACAATATAGCACACAGCAACCAAAGACAACCACATGATTACAAGCTCCTGAAACAGAAAGAATATGGTGATGTTAAACATTTTATGAATGCTAAACCCTCCACTAATCACAGTGGTGTAACATATAAACAAACTATAAAAGTCTGTTGTCATAAATCGTATATGAAAAGCATTCTGTGCAAAATAACATTTTTAAAATAATAATAAAAAGACTACTTGTTTGTTTATGTTGGAATTAAAATACAGACAAATTTTATATATTTACTATTCAGATTTGGTGTATTTCACAAACTTAAAAGATAGAAAACCTAAAAAAAAATTTGTTTTCAGTGCAATATGTGCTTAATCGTATCCCAGCATGCCATGATTTACCCAAGCCTGTAACAGTTTATGGTAGACAAGCACAAGCCCATGTTGTCGGAGGATTTCAGAACAATTCCTTACTGTGGTGGGCATTTGCTTTTGAATCGGTAAGTAAATATTATTACTAATGTTTGAAATTAAAAAATAGCCAAGAGAGATCTTTCTGTGTTGCTAGACACTGCACAACATTTTTGCATTGAAACAAGTACATTCAAATTAGAATCCTGTTCTTGGAAGAAGAAGAGTATGATCAGAAATGAATATAATTATACCCCCTCTTTAAAAAATGTGGGGGTATACTGTTTTACCTCTGTCTGTCCATCCGTCCATCCATCCATCAGTTCATCCGTCAGTCCATCTGTCAGTCCGTCCGTCCGTCCGTCCGTCCCATGAATATTTTTCGTTGCATTTTTCTCAGGAACTACATTACAAGGTTTTCTGAAATTTGCTTTCAGGGTTTATATGAGTCAGCTATACCGTGTGATGCGTTTTCAGATTCATCACTCAACAACTTCCTGTTTACCGAAATGTTTAGGCAGGGGTATCATCAGTGAGCAAGAGCTCACAGTTTCACTTGTTCCAATGGCAATTGAAAAGACATATGAGTTTCTTAAAGAGAAAAACAATATGGAGACATTACTGTAGACCTTGATTCTGTTGAAAACACACTATAGGTCTCTGTATGACCTTAATTAAGCAATAAGCAAAAGCCCTACTTTATAGTAAGCTATAAAGGCCATGGGATGACAAAATATGAAACAATTCAAAAGAGAAACCCAATGGCCTGATTTATTCAAAAATGTATTCAAAAACAGCAGATAATTATATAAGCAATAACAACCCTCTGATTAAAGGCTCATGGCTTGGGACAGACACATAAAGTACTACAAATATGTAAAAAGCTTAAAGTAACTTTCTTATAAATAAGAAGATGTATAAAAAGTTAACAATTATAGGTCAAAGTACGGCCTTCAACATGAAGCCTTGGCTAAACACCGAACAGCAAGCTATAAAGGGCCCTTAAATGACTAGTGTAAAACAATTCAAACAGGAAAACCAAGGGTCTAATCTATTTAAAAAATGAGAAATGAGAAACACTTATGAACCACACCAACAAAAGACAACCACTGAACAACAGGCTCCTGACTTAGGACAGGTGCCTAAACATGCAGCTGGTTTAAAAGTTTTAACAGGTGCCAACCTTCACCCTAACCTGAGACAGTAGTGTAACATTACAACATAAAAAGACACACTATAAAATATCAATTGAAATGGCTTAACTCGATCAAAAAGACATTTAAACAAAAACAAGTAAACATACACTGAACGATTAATTTATATCTATGACACAATATAAATACAATATTAATAAAAAAGACAACTGTAACCTGGGACAAAATGGCGTTAAATAAACCAACATACACAGGTAAATTTAAATATAATAGTTTTGTTGTTAGGAGTACGGATATTTCCGAAGTATACATTTTTTATAAAATTTATAAATTTTTTGTTCACAGTACTAGTACAGAAGTGAAAATTTATCGTCAAACTAAATACTTATCAAAGGTGGTACATATTAAAAATAGTGAAACGAGATACAACACAAAATAAGTAAACATTGAATTACAGAAATGCATTACAAATTGTGTCAACAGGTCAAATTAACACGAAAGTACGATTTGAGATTACTCACAGTTACTGAAAGCTAGTTAAAAGCCAAAAACAATTGATAATAAAAAATCATGCATCAGAGACTAAAATCAATTAAAACACATCCCAGGGTTCTTAGCATATCAAATGATTGTGTAAGAAATATATTTTCACTGTTGAAATTCTAAGACAGGTATTTGGAAGACACTAAAGATAATATTAAATTTTTCAGACAACTTCAAAAGATCAATCTTACTTTGAAGCCTACAAGGAATACTTGAAATGGGAGGAACTGATGAAGAAAATCAAAAATGACTATAAGAGTTCTCAGTTTGTGCAGAATGTATTCCAGACATCACAGTTCTGGCCACAGGTTTGTTACTTATATGTTAACCAATTTCTTGCAAATGAAAATAACACACACACTTTATAACACACACACTTTATAACACACACACTTTATAATACACACACTTTATAGATTTTGTGCATCAGTAGTGCTTATCTAAATTTACATTCATTTACACTCAAACTAGAAAATTTGGAAGGAAAGGATGTATCAGTACTTGAAAGATCTTTATGACCAAAATGAACCCCTTAAAAAATAGCAAAATGTAAGTCCATCTAAATTAAGATTTGACTGAGGAAGTTGGAACTTTGTTTCTAAATAATTCTAAATCTATCAATTTTTCAATTCTATTTCGATTTTCACAAAATCTTTAAAAAACTTTGTCAGTTGTTAAAATTAGGATTCTATATGTCGGAGTTCAGCTACACTTATTGGTTTCAGCGTATGTGAATTTTTGTATAAAGATCTAAATAGAATTGACCATTCATAAAAATATTGATCAAGAGGTGAATGCTTTTGGTTGTAATGTATAGTATTAAGATAATGTATAGTATTAAGATAATGTATAGATTAAGATAATGTATAGCATTAAGATAATGTATAGTATTAAGATAATGTATCATGTGTATAGATTGAGATAATGTATAGTTTTAAGTTAAGATAATGTATAGTATTAAGATAATGTATAGTATTAAGATAATGTATTATGTATTAAGATAATGTATAGCATTAAGATAATGTATATCATTAAGATAATGTATAGTATTAAGATAATGTATTATGTATTAAGATAATGTATAGCATTAAGATAATGTATACTGTGGATTAATTATATTTCGTGGGATACCAATTTTTTGTGGATTTTGTGAGTATAGGTTAACCACTGATTTAAATTTTCAAGTTTTTTATGCCCCACTTACGATAGTCCGTCCATCCGTCTGTCCCTCTTCAGGTTAAAATTTTTGGTCAAGGTAGTTTTTTATGAAGTTGACGTCCAATCAACTTGAAACTTAGTACATATGTTCCCTATGATATGATCTTTCTAATTTTAATGCCAAATTAGAGTTTTGACCCCACTTTTACCGTCCACTGAACACAGAAAATAATAGTGCGAGTGGGGCATCCGTGTACTATGGACACATTCTTGTTATAGGCTTGTATGCAGACTTTGGCATACACATGAAATCAAATTTCCATGATAATACCATTTATCCTCAATCTACGAAAATTGGTACCCTCGGATTTAAATGAATCCACAAATCAAATATTGTCAGATAATTTGCTAAATACAACAAGATCACTTATAAACAAAGCAATTATTATATCAGAATAATCATATCTGACACTTTTATATCACTGTCATCAGATACTAAAAATTTGTTTAATTTGGTACACATATATGAACATGTAAGTTGTTTGAAAAATTATTCAAATTCGATTAAATCTTTTTAAACATAAATGGCAACATAGCTAAAGACTTTCCTCTTTTCTACTTACATTTGTAAAATGATAGAGGACAAAGTCATCATTTTGTAGACTGGATTGAAATACAAATTCCTATTGTACAGAACTGTCATTGAAAAGAATTCTCTTGATCAGTTTCTGGTTTCATATTAGTTTCTGGTTACTGGATCAGTTTCTGGTTTCTGGATTAGTTTCTGGTTACTGGATCAGTTTCTGGTTTCTTGATTAGTTTTTGGATTAGTTTCTGGTTTCCGGATCAGTTTCTGGTTTCTGGGTCAGTTTCTGGTTTCTAGATTAGTTTCTGGTTTCTGGATCAGTTTCTGGTTCCGGATTAGTTTCTGGTTTCCTCATTGACTCATCCAGTTTGGGATGAATTCTTTTTTTTTAAGTTACATTTTACGTTACAGAAGAGTAAGTCATACATTTTCTTGCCAAAAACTATGATTCACATCCAGAAAATTGCATCTGTCAATAAAATGCTTAAGGTAACATATACAGAAAATAATATGTTCTTCCTGCTTATATTATTCATCTTAATTTTGTAAATTTCATTTTTTTACAAGGAAGCTTAACATTTCTAATTTGAATATTTAATTTTAGGTAATGATGGAAGTTGTAGCAGTTAACAGTGCCATCTATAGTTTGGTCTTCTCCATGGTGATATGTTTAGTAGCAGTGGCCATCTTTACCAGTCATGTGACTTTACTTCTTATTGTATTCATTACCATATTAGGTAAATATGCTATTATTCAGTAGACTTAATGATTTTTGACACATCTTAACTTTGTGACTTTGTATTTATCAACAAATTAGCAGGTTTATATTTCCATATGAAAGTGCTCAGACAAATCATATACTTTTTCTGGATTAAACATAAATATTATACTTTTAGATCAAGTCCAAATTAATAGCCAGTTGTCAGTGAAGGAAGTTGTCTCATTGGTTATCTATCATACCACATCTCCTTATTTTATATAAGAAAAAATTATGCAAAGACAAAAAAGGAATTACTCTGTTTATCCTATTATTATCCTCTTCCTTATAAGAAATTCATCACATTTTGGTCCCCAAAAAAACCTTGAAAACTGTAACAAAAATTACAAAATAAAAAGTCTTTGTTACCTCTACCACTAGGCGAAGGAAGCATTATGTTTACCCTGGTCTGCCCATACGAACTTCTGTAATTTGGTTTCCACACTCTTAACTTTTCTTTCCCTCAATCAAATGTTATGAAACTCAATTCTTATTATCACCAAACACAGATCAGGTTTGGATTTGGGTTGTGTTACTTTCACCATAGATATAATAGCCATAGATAAAGTATTCAGAATATATCACACTGAGCCCCATGTAGTTTGAAATATCAAACGCACAGCACGGCGCGAAGTGGCCTGTGATGTAGATGATATCTGCCGACATCCTCCCAATAGACTAATTTCTTATCATAATTATATTTAAATTATCGGGCACGCGTCTTATCAGCTGATAATTAATATCGTTACCTGTCTCAAGTAAAAATATGCCGTGAGGCGGTAGCAATGAAAAGCGTCTGGTTGTAAAATTGTTCGGATTGTAATTTATTTGGAGAAAATCGGTCAACAAATAAAAAGGTTATGCTGTTGTTGAAATAATAAAATAGAGAAATTATGGAAAATGGACTTAACAGGCACGTAAAATTAAATTGCCATAGCACTTGCATCGGTTGCACTCGGGAAATAAGACCTGTATGATTGACAAGAGGAGACATATCAACTACTGATGGTATACGTGGTTAAGAGGTCGAACCTGGTCGAATTTTTCTATGGCGAGTTAAAGACAATTCTTTTTTATCGAGATTCAAAACAGTATAATCACATTTTAGACCAGAAAAACGAAATTATTATATATATATATTTTAGAACACAAAAAAAGTGTTGAAACTTTCTGTCGTAACGGTAACACGAAGTTTTGAAAATAAAGGAAAAAAATGAATACATTATAAATTTTAAAACGCGTTTGGTGAAAAAAACGTAAGTGCTGGACATACTGAATACATTAAATAATTGGGAAATAGCACAATTATCATGTCTCTGATTTTTTTTCTTTTATATATATAATACTTTTCCGCTTACATTTTTGTTGTTGCTTGTTTTGAAATTAAATAGCGGATGGTTTAATCTGATTGTCGATTTCATTTTTGAAGTAAACAATATATATCCTTCTTAGAATTGTGTTAGGGGTGTTATTCGTACTATAAATACGGCTATATAACCCTCCGTAAGTCTGCCCGTTTAGTTGTCAACGTACTTTTTGTGTACTTTATTTTTATAACTTCTTTGGTTTGGTATGAAACTAGTTGTGTATTTTCTATTACTGTGATTTATTATATGATCGTTGATTTCACAACGTTCAGTGGAAAATATTTGATGAATATTCAGGACTTATAAGAACAATGTAATTATACATCGATCACCTTGACTTGTATTTTAAGCACGTATATAAACATTCCAAAAAAAATGATGTACCGGAAGATAACGATAACTACCGCACTTGTCCGAAGAATGACATATTACTCTCCCGATTCACAATTTATTAGATATCGATAGACGGCAATTGCCAATGAAGGCTAATTAACACCAAGCGTGACATGTATATAATAAGAGGGTGATAAAATTTCGGCAAATATCATCTGCTTTTGATGTGGGTTCAGTACTTTATCTATGGCTATTAAATCTATGCTTTCACCTATCTTGAGTTATTTTCCTTTGTAAATGGAAAAATTCGTGAATTTGCTGTATATTTACAAGCAGGGGCATCTGCATTCTTCTTTTATTTGTGTTTAATTTAATTGTTTCTTTGCATTTTTTTGCTTCAGGCTGAAACTTCCGGAATATAATTCCTAAAATTAAATCAATTAAAAAAAAAGATATTTTCTTGAATTGCACAAAACTTGAATATCTGAAATACATTAAGTTAACTGCTAGTAAACAATTTTGTACATGTATTTTGGAAACTTCATAATTTACCCCAATTTCAAAAATCCATATTGGTCAGATGTGTTCATTCAAGAAAAATATTTTAGTTGTTTAATGACGACAGGATCCACTTCGGACCTTTTAAAATATGTTTCCCTACAAACACTGTAGATTAAGTTTCTGGTAGATGGCATGTATAAAGAAAAAAATGGATTTAGATATTCTATACAATTTATATTATCATGTGCGTCAAGAGGAATTTTGAGAGAAAAACATAATGTAGTAATGTGAATAAACTAAGTTAAGCATTTTTTAGTCTTGTAAAAGGGTCGTAGTATTTCATATGAAGGTAAGGTCAAATAAGGTTACCATTGAGGAAGGTCAGAATAAGGTCACCATTGAAGAAGTTCATATCAAGATGAAAGATTAAGCTATTTAATACTTGTTTTCAGAGTTTATTTTCTAGGTACCTGGTATATTAAGCAAGTGAGCTTGGATATGTAAAATCTGTACGTTATTTTATTTTTTCTGACAGAAATGATTTGCCTGGTAGCTGGTATATTTTACCTGGCTGGCTGGGAGATGGGAGGAGTAGAAGCTATATCCCTGTCTATACTGGTAGGATCCTCAGTTGATTATTGTGTTCATTTAGTGGAAGGTTTCCTGCTGGCTGGGAAAGCAATTCCTGAAAATTTGAAAAATGTAAGTCTTTATTTGACACTTTAAGGCTATAAAAACAAGATATATATTTTCATTTATCGATAGGCAGTAAATAGTTGGATCATTTTCATTGCCTGCCAAAGGACATTTTCAAAGATACCAGGCTTATAATTATACCCCCGCTTTAAAAAAGTGGGGTATACTGTTTTACCTCTGTCTGTCAGTCAGTCCATCCATCCATCCCATGAATATTTTTCGTCACATCTTTCTCAGGAACTACATCATAAGGATTTCTGAAATTTTGTTTCACGGTTTATATAAGTCAGCTATATCGTGTGATACATTTTCAGATTCATCACTCAACAACTTCCTGTTTACTGAACACTTATATATTTTACACTATTAAAATTATCCATTTGCGACGGGGTATCATCAGTGAGCAGTAGCTCGCAGTTTCACTTGTTTTATATGTAAGTCAGCTATACCGTGTGATGCGTTTTCAAATTCATCACTCAACAACTTCCTGTTTACCGAACGCTTACATAATTTTACACTATTAAAATTATCCAGTTGCGGTGGGGGTATCAACAGTGAGCAGTAGCTCACAGTTTCACTTGTTTTATACGCCAAACACGTATTTTGTCTACAAAAGACTCATCAGTCACACTTATATCAAAAAAGTCAAAAGGCCAATTTAAGGACAGAGTTGAAAAGCATTGAGAACCCAAAATTCTTAAAGGTTTTGCCAGATACAGCTAAGGTATTCTATTCCTGGGGTAGAAAATGCTTAGTTTTCAAAAGTCACTTTTGTAAATTAACATAAAAAAAATTGGAAAATGAATTTAAATTCTCAAAATCAACAACACCAAATGATTTTTTTATATTTCATTAAATCATTTATAAGGAGGATCTTCTAACCTCTCTTTACCACCTTTAACAATCCCATCCCTTATTTTTATATGGCGATTTTGTGACTCAGTTTTATGTTGTTTTCTGAAGGAAATATCTGGTAATTAATTTTGGATAGTACCACGAGCCAGTGGCTCAACCCATTCTAATGCAATAACTTTAGACAATGTTAGAACTTTTGAGCCAATTCTTTTCAAATATTAAAATATTGTTTTGTAATGACAAAATGGAGGTCTAGTTTTATATAGACCCTTTTTGGTTTTATGGTTCAGGAGTAATGGTATTTGATCGGAAAATTGCACTTTATGTTGTTTCCATGCCATGTTAAACTTGAAAACTGTTCTATCAAATCTTTTCAAATTTAAAAAAGTGAGTAAACATTTTAAATTGACTGATTTCACTTTTGCTGTTCAGGAGTTATGACATTTTATTTGTATTAGATATTTGCTTTAACACTAAATGAAAGTAAAACCCTGTTGCTGTCATTTTGACAGCCTCTTGTCTTTGTTATGTTGATGGTTTCCTATCTATGTAATTTTTGGATCATATTGTTGTTTTTCTTACTTAAGCTATTAGAGTGTATGATTGTCTTTTAGCTTCTTCAACCTGATTTTGAAAGAGATATGCTTGATTAACATTTTTCATTTGTTCAAATTTAGGAATTGGTTTTAGTCATCCTTTCACCTGAATAATTTGCATTATGAAAGAGATCATATTTTTGTTTTATCCAGGATCATGCTGGTTCGAGACAGTGGAGAACAAAAGCTGCCATCAGCCATATTGGAGTATCTATTTTCAGCAGTGCCATGACAACCATAATTGCTGCAATACCTTTAACCCAGACAACTATATTACCATTTTCCAAATTTGGACAAATTCTTGCCATTAATTCATCTGTATCCATTGTTTACTGCCTGACTATTTGTGCTGCATTTTTAGCATTCATGGGACCTAGTAAATTTGTATGTAAATGGAAATCGACATTGAAAATGGTGTCCGGTACATGTATAGTGGTAGGATTATCTGCCCTTGTATTGTTTATTATTAGCAAATGTGGTGTTTTCATACCTGGTCCAAATGGTGGTGCTTTATTTCCCAACTAATATATTACTGTACATATGCCATACATGTGATAAGTATTTTAGTTCGTAATTGGATATCAGTGGATTTATAGCCAAATTTAAACTTGTAAGTGTGAGATTTTCTAATTTTAACTGTTTTATAATAAATGTATTTATAAGTTTGTCTACAAAGTTTAACTGGTGTCTTATTATAAAAACATTGATAAGTTTATTGACAAAGGACAAGGTACGATAAGCCCCCGTTTTGGCCCCCCTATTTTCTCATTTTTCAAATTTTGTTTTGGAAAGCTACTTATTATGTTGAAATATTCCCTTAGGTTTGAAGTTTGTTTGGATGAACTTCAAAACCATTAATTTCAGCAACTAGGTGAGGTGAGGGGGGTGAAAGGGCATCAAAAACACCAAAAGTAGGAAAAATTACGATTTTTGGCCTGTGTTTCTTAAAATTTAATAGCGTGCGCCTACGTGACCCGGAGAAAATTATGGCGATCTAGACAGAAAAAAAGTGATAATGACATTGTAATAAAAAAGTTCCTGGGTCACGTTGGCGCAGGCACTTAAAAACTAAAAAATCATTGTATGGAACACCTCCAAAGAGAATAATAATTACAATATCTGAATAATAACGGAAAGTTTACCCCCCTCACCTCACCCTGTTGCTGAAATTAATGGTTTTGAAGTTCATCCAAACAAACTTCAAACCTCATGGAATATTTTAACATGATAAGTAGCTTTCCAAAACAAAATTTGAAAAATAAGAAAATAGGGGGGCCAAAACAGGGGCTTATCGTACCTTGTCCTTTTAACTGGTGATCAACAATTTTAAAATTTTGATTTCAACTTTAATAAACCTCCAGTCTGGCAGTTGACATGTACACATTGAAATTTTATGATAAGCTGGCAAATCATGAAGTCTTGTAGGAGTAATCATTTACTTACCTCGTAATTTATTTTTGGGTAATAGATTGTGATAATTGATCATTGGTCAAAATTTGGTATCATTTGATAGATTTTCATCCCATTTTCCAATTTTGATATTCCATTAACAGTTCTTTTTGAGAAATATCCGATATAAAATCTGTTATTTTAATAAAAATATGTTACAATGAACACCATTTTGACAGTAGAGATGTCAAGATTTTGGACAAATGGAAATACTTAATTGAAGTAGATCAGTGTTAATACATTCCAGGAAGATTAAAGTGGACATAATTATTTTATGTTTTAATTTTAGAGTTGTCTTTCATTTATAGTATTAATAAAGCGCTTCAGACGCATGAAATTTATAACATGTTATTTTATTTTTTTTAACAATATACCAATAGCTTAAGTTGCATTTCTCGTTACCACTAATTAGTACAATATTCTTAATTGGAAGTTATCAACGCATCATTTTGTAATACTTAGTATCCATGCTTCCATGTTGTACAATATTAAAAAGTAGCTAAGCATTTGTTACAATGTCTTGCCTTCTTGAGAAAAAATCTGATGGAAATGAATGAACAAATCCAAAAATAAGATTTTTTTTTTGAAATACCTCATTATCACTTTCCATGACATTATCTGTTGTCTATCAGTTTGTCTTTGATTTTTTATATTTCTTCCATTATTTTGTTTTTTCAATTTTTGTTAACGTCACAGTGAATCATAAGGATGAATGGTTGCAGTTTTAAAATTTCAGGAACTTTTTTTACCAGTTGTCTATTAAATGAACAAGCTGATCAGTTTAATTTTTTTTATTATCATATGTTATATTTTAACAATCATCATTTATTTTTGTAGTTCTTATTTCTTGCAACTTCAGAACTGAAAAAAATCAATAATGGAATAGATTAGTTCCCTGCTAAAATAATGTTTCAAATGAATTTTATGTTTGATAGATAGATACTATTTACAAATTATTTACACTAAAATTTATATTTTAAAAGAAATGAATATTATTCTTAGAATAGATGTTATTTGAGGAGGTGGGACAAGATAGAAGAGCTATTGGGGGTAAAATACACTTTTAATTTTACTTATGCTTTGCAAAAAATGTATATGATTATTTACTGCACTTCTTTTTTAAGCAACCACATCCATAATGTCTTATTAGATAATGTCTTATTGGGAGCCCTGTGCAAACATCACTGAAGAAACCTTCAATAATTTTGATAATTACAGATCAGGTTTTATTATTTGCACTACATGAACTATTGTTTTGAAATTATTCGAGAAAATGAAACAAATTAGAATTTTATTTATTTTTAGATAAATATTTTCATTTTCATTTTCCAATCATATTTTAAAATATTGTTATGAAATTTAGGAAATAGGAGAAAGTTCATTGAAATCTCAGTTTTGAAATATTACTATTTTTTAAATAATTTTTAGACAAATTAAAAAAATAAACTAGATAAAAATTGACATAGTACACGATTCTGTATACTATCTGTGGAACAACATGTGCATCAAACTGTCAAGCATGCCTTCTTTTCTATACTATGGTCAATTAAATTTAAGTCAACAAAAGGAGACAAAGAGTTGAGTCACATTTAAATGTATTATTTTCCAAACTAGGGAAATAAATTTTGTTTTCATCATATTCATGAATTTGAAAATGTTTGCACACAATTTAAAGTGACTCAAAACTCCTTTTCAAGGCTTAGAATTGTTGATATTTTCAATATTCAATAAATAGATTAAAAAATGAAAATGTTAAGATTTTTTGTCGCCTTCATAAAAACAATTATTAAAAGTAATTCTTTTGAAAAAGGAGATTTTTTTGTGTGAGTGTAAAAAATACCTGACATTAGTCTGGTCTCTAATGTGTGAGAGTTGACAGACACTAATAGTGTATAATCATTTTGATATAACTAAAGATTTATACCAGTACATCATGTACATTGCATCATATCTTCTGAAAAATAAAGATCTGAATTGTAAAATTTTTCTTTACTGATATTTTTAGTATTATTTATATATCTAAAATATTTTACCATCTCATGGTAGTAATATTTGTTTTTCTCAAATATATCATTGACTTGGAAATTTATTTTTACTTATTTGCTTAATGACTAAATGAATGATAAAGTCAATTTTATATAAGACATACCTACATCCTTCAAAAGAGAATATTCAAACATTTTATGAAATTTTATTTTATATTTTGAAGCACTGAATACAATAGAATATATTTGATATTTATAAGTGTGATTTTGTAGTGCAAGTGTCGTATTAATAGACGGACCATAGAATTACATAATACCATGTGTTCATAATATATATATATTTTTTATAGTTTATGGATTTTAATTTGTCAGACATACATGTATCTCTAATTATGTATGCATTTTTTTATTGTGAATCATTGATTACAGGTAAATTTATTATTTTGTGAATTTAACAAGCATTTACATGTATACTTAAATTTTGCAATGTTGATCCTGCTTCATAATATGAGACAGGTGTTACATGTGAAAGAGGAAAAAAGTCCATATTATTTTTATGATACTTTTTGGTAATCAGATATACAAATTTGCTGGAAATGGTTTGCTTTACAACATGCCAGCCTATTGTCAACAGAGCAGCAAATGTTTTAAGAAAAAATTCAACAAATGAATTAGTATCTTGATTTTTATATTGATTTTCTTACTGTTTTAGAGGACTTTGTCCTCATAAAGATAAGGACATTTGATTGATCTTTTAATTAATGGTACTAGAATTATAAAAAACTAAATACTAGAATTATAAAAAACTAAATACTAGAATTTGTTTTACAAATGTGACAAGTGTGATTTAATGGTACTATAACAATTATATTTTTTTATAAATATGACAAGTGGAAACCAACCATTCATAACAAATTATAATATTTCAAAAAAATGCTAAATTGTATATATATATGAACAAGATGAAAGTCCCATAGTTGTAGTAAATGGTATTTTTGTTTTTCATATGAGCATAATCAAAACATGCTGCTTTGAAAGCAAATGCTTGTTTGTAGCTGTTCATGGCAGAAATTTTTGTGCTAGTTTTCTTTCATAATATAATTTTACAATTTATAATTGTTATCATTTCTGGAAATAATTTTATTTTGATTTATTGTTTATTGGTAAATATATACATATTTTTATGTATACATGTAGTGACCTATAGTTATACTTACTTATTTCTGAATCATGTGGTCTCTGGTGAAGAGTTGCTTAATTTAAGAAATAATTCACGAGGGCTTGAATTTATCGTGGTTTTTCCATGGGTTGGCCCTTTATGCTAAATATTTTACCTTGAGCAACAGCGAGGGGTAAAATATCAGCATAAAGGGCCTACCGATGATAAAATTAATATATTTCTATTGTAATAGGACAAGACAGCAATTCTTTTGGATCGAAGCACTCTATGTAAAGGGAAACGTTTGCTGTTTCCGGAATTGAACACACTATTAATATTGACGTAAAAGACGAAGAAAGTTGAAGAAGTGACATTCTTAAACGATATACAATAACATACAAAGACAGATTTGGATGAATTTAATTGATTATCTTACTTTCATTTAAGAAGATATGGACATTATACAAATTCTTACCATCGTTTGTTTATGTTTTCATGTTTTGACGACTTTCAGTTTCCCATTCGTGCATTTTCCCGTAAAATCCTTACATTCTTACGACATCGTTCAATAACGTCATTTACACCATTTAACGTGAGTTAAATCATTCATAAAAAGCATACCACGTGGGAGTAGGATTGGAACAGCCCAAACAAATCATGACATTGCCTATCAGCTGACATAGGAATATATTCGAATTTTATCACGAGTGTGTACTCAAAGCATTCGAAGAACGTCATATTAGAATGACAATTATACCACATCTTCATTATTATTATATTATTATTTTATCACAATATTTTAAAAACTGCATTTTAAAAGAAAGTAAGCAAATTGTTATATTTACTGAGGTCATAGTCCAAGTCAGATATATTTGTGGGGGGATAATAAACCTTGTATCCATCTAATTGAAATTCATTGATTTAATATTTTTATTATTATTTTCCTTTTGCTTTTATGCTCGAAATAAGTTTAATTGCAATGTTACCTGCTTACAAGCTTTGGTCATATTATTGTTATGGTATGAAATACACTTTTTTGCTAGATAATTTAATTTTTCTCCTAAAATATGAATGTTTCAATTTGCGAAATATTTTAATCTATATATTCATATCATGTCATTTATTGATCTTGTTAATTGTTACAGTATGAATATCTCCTTGCTGTTTATATATGCTATACTTTATGGTAAAGTATGTTTGTGAATGTGTTTATATGTCTCGTTAGATAAACAGTTGCTTTTGTTGAGTCTGAAATTAATTCTTAGTAGACACAATTGCGTACATCCTGACATTTAACTTTTCTCTTAGGTGATTTTTACCAAACCCCTCGTCTTTTTACCTTGCTATAACACAACTTATTTTCTATATTTAAAAAAAATCTTATGAGATATTTAAATGAAACTCAAAATTCATATTCCCAATAGAAATATATATGTGAAAAAAGATATCAATTGAAAAAAATAATTTCTATCAAAATATATATTGGTTTAAACAATATATTAACAAAGGGTAAAAACTTTATGGGTTTGGAAAAAAAAACCCACATAGTCTGAAAACAGAGGTTTATTAATAGTGGTCATCAGATTGGTCAGAGGGGCCTCGGTGGCCGAGTGGTCTAAGTAGTTACTACTGTAATCACTAGCCAGTCAACACTGAGGTTGTGAGTTCGAACCCCGCTCGTGCGGGTGCACTCGACTCCAATCTTAATTGACTAGGATTGTCAGTTTTCCTATCGAAGGTCGGTGGTTTTCTCCGGGCACTCCGGCTTCCTCCACCAATAAAAACTGGCCGCCACGAAATAGCCCAAAAGCGGTGCTTAAAAGTGACGTTAAGACACCAAAAATCAAAAAATCAAATCAGATTGGTCAGTTTATTGTTGTGATGTAATCAAGAAAGTATGTTTATATTACAAATAATGTTATAAGAAAAAAGGAGATGCGTGGTATACATCAATACGACGGCAACACAGTGACACAAAATATGAAAAGAGGTCTAAAGGTCAACATACCATCTTCTACAATGGGCAAGTGTCTATTTACAAAGTTTCAAGCACTATATAGTCCCAAATTATAAGTTAATAGGTAATGCAAACACACACAATTAATAGCCCCTGGTTGTGTTTCACAGTCCGACATGTGTTTCAGTCTATAAAGGACCGACTTTGTGGCATAATGATGGATTGAAATTTGTAGGATATTTATATCTTGTCTGATAGCTATCTATTCTGGATTTCTGTTTTGAATAATTATCAGGTCTCAAAGTGTGTCCATAATGGATTAAATTGTCATGTATATACTACTTCACTTAATAGCCCTAAGTCTAGAAAAGTTGGGAATATATTTAACAGACATTATCACAGATCTGCCATCAACACCAAGTGAGGGTCTGGATGGGGTTTACAGAATAGAGAACAATGGACAAAATGTGCAGAATAAAGGGCCAAAAATATAAAGAATAGAGAAAAGTAGGGCAAAAAAAAAATAGAATAGAGAATAATGGGGTGCTAAAATGTAAAGAATAGAGAATAATGAGCAAAAAATATAAAGAATACAGAAAAATGAACTTACAAATTAAAGAATACAGAAAAATGAACTAACAAATTAAAGAATACAGAAAAATGAACTAACAAATTAAAGAATACAGAAAAATAAACTTACAAATTAAAGAATACAGAAAATGAACTTACAAATTAAAGAATACAGAAAATGAACTAACAAATTAAAGAATACAGAAAATAAACTTACAAATTAAAAAATACAGAAAAATGAACTTACAAATTAAAGAATACAGAAAAATGAACTAACAAATTAAAGAATACAGAAAAATAAACTTACAAATTAAAAATACAGAAAATGAACTTACAAATTAAAGAATACAGAAAATGAACTTACAAATTAAAGAATACTGAAAATGAACTAACAAATTAAAGAATACAGAAAAATAAACTTACAAATTAAAGAATACAGAAAAATGAACTTAGTTGATTTTAGTCTCTGATGCATGATTTTTTATTATTAATTGTTTTGGCTTTT
The DNA here is from genome assembly GCA_017311375.1 of Mytilus coruscus. Classification (NCBI taxonomy): domain Eukaryota; kingdom Metazoa; phylum Mollusca; class Bivalvia; order Mytilida; family Mytilidae; genus Mytilus; species Mytilus coruscus. The sequence goes on from CM029607.1 coordinate 32,955,423, forward strand.
AACTAGCTGTCAGTAACTGCAGTACTCTCAAATCGTACTTTCTTGTTTATTTGACCTGTTGATACTATTGTAATGCTTTTTGTTATTTAATGTTATTCAGGGTTATATCTGGTCTATATACCAGCTTTGTTAAGTGTTTGGTACTAATATAAATTTCCACTTGTACTATGAACATCAAAATTATTTATTTTGTAAAATATTTCCTTTCTCTATTGTAACTGTACACGTATACCTAACAACAAAATTATTTTCCTTTACCTGTGTTTAAAGTTATTGCAAATGGCTGATATTTTTGTTCGAGCATATTGTTTTCTTAAATTGTTTAACATTTCATACCGATATAACATGTTACTTTTATTATTCTTCCTTAGTTTATTTATTTTGTATTTGCATTGTATCATAGGTCAAATTTATTTGTTCAGTGTATGTTCAATGGTGTTAATATGTCCTTTGATTAAGTTAAGCTATTTCAGTTGATATTTTATAGTGTGTCTTTCTATGTTGTGATGTTACACTATTGTTTCAGAAAGAGGGTGAAGGTTTGGTACCATTAAACGTTTAAACCCGCTGCATTTGTTTGCACCTGTCCTAAGTCAGAATCTGATGTTCAGTAGTTGTCGTTTGTTGATGTGGTTCATAAGTGTTTCTCGTTTCTCGTTTTTTATATAGATTAGACCGTTGGTTTTCCCGTTTGAATGGTTTTACACTAGTAATTTTTGGGGCCCTTTATAGCTTACTGTTCGGTGTGAGCCAAGGCTCCATGTTGAAGACTGTACTTTGACCTATAATGGTTTACTTTTATAAATTTTGACTTGGATGGAGAGTTGTCTCATTGGCACTCATACCACATCTTCTTATATCTATTTACAAATTAAAGAATACAGAAAAATGAACTAACAAATTAAAGAATACAGAAAAATGAACTAACAAATTAAAGAATACAGAAAAATGAACTTACAAATTAAAGAATACAGAAAAATGAACTTACAAATTAAAGAATACAGAAAAATGAACTTACAAATTAAAGAATACAGAAAAATGAACTTACAAATTAAAGAATACAGAAAAATGAACTAACAAATTAAAGAATACTGAAAAATGAACTAACAGATTAAAGAATACAGAAAAATGAACTAACAAATTAAAGAATATAGAAAAATGAACTTACCAATTAAAGAATACAGAAATGAATGACTCCAATCCAGACCCTCCCCTCAAGTACAAAACTTAAAAAGATACGTAAGATGAAGACAGCCACTTGCAAGACTCCAAAATTAAGTCTTAGGACAGATATATGAACATCAAAAATTTAAGATAAAACTCCCTTTTAAAACTTGATCAGTGTAATAACAAAAAGTTTAAAGGAGAAAGCACAATAAAAATCGGTTTAGTCATTATACAATTAATTGATAACGTGATTTATACAGTTTACTGTCAAAAAGGGAGATGCGGCACTATATAAATAACACATAGCTGAGAGGGTGATAGAGCAGATTGTTACCCTGAGTTTAATATAGGAGTTATTGCCCTTAAATGATGAATTTTAACATTTATTTTCATTTTTGTCTATTATCTTTAAAACCGTAATAGATAGAGAGAAACTTTTTATTGCATAAAATGATAAATGATCAACAAGACAAGATTTACAAATAAGTTAACATGACCGAAACTATTCGACGACTCCTTATAAGAGTTTTTGCCCATTAATAACGATTTTTACCTTTATCTGAGATTTTGCCTTTATATCTTGTCTCGAAAATAGATAGACAGAAACTTGAATTACCAAAAATAATCAGCAAAACAAGATTTACAAATAAGTCGATTTGACCGAAATCATCTAATGAATCTTTATTGGAGTTATTGCTCTTCAAATACGATTTTTACCCATTATCAGTGTTTTGCCTGTTATCTTGAAAACTATAATAGATACTGATAGATAAAAACTTAAATTAGCAAAATTGATCAACAACACAGGATCTACGAATATATCTTACGGCCGAAATCGTCAGTCGACTCCTTATTGGACTTATTGCTCTTAAATGACAATTTTTTTTATCCATTTTTAGTGTTTTTGCATATTATCTTGAAAACTTTTAATAGCAAAAATGAGCAGCAAGTTAAGATGTATTCATTTCTGAGAGGACATTATTCATTTTTAGGGAGCTACTATTTGATTTTTATGGGGGGCTAGGATGAAATTTGAAAAAAATAGGCAGGACAGGAGTTTTGATTAAAAAAAAAAAGGCAGAATGAGACACTTTGCAAAAAAAAAAGGCAGGATGACAATTTATGTAAAAAAAAGTCAGGATAAACTGAAAAAAAAAGGCAGGACCGAATAGAGTGAAAAATAAAAAGGCAGGACAGAGATTACAACTAAAAAAAAATGCAGGACAAAATTTTTCATCCTAGCCGGTTTCGCTTGAATTTCTTATTCTGTTTGGCTTCGTTATTTTGTTTTTCTATACTTTTGATATCGTGTAGTCATTTCTGAATTATTTCCAAAGGACAGTGGTAATTTAAAAACGTTTCATTTATTTCGGAAATTATTTGTCTGTAGCCGTAGATATAAAAGGAAACAAACATTGAAGAAGTCGGACAGAACAATTAAATAAATTATCGTCATAACATTTCATAAAACTGGTGGACTTTACACCTGGAGTTAAGGTGTCAATTCATATTTTGGTATTGTGTTGCTTGCTATCTTTGTACGAATCAAGATTTGAAGCGTGAAGTTGAAATTGTATTTGCATTTTTGTTCAACTTCTCAATTTATTTTTAATAATTATGTTTTGTTTTCCATGATGCTACGAGGAAATATATATGAACGGATTACACAAACTATCTTTCGCCTCTCTTTTATTCATCAATAGTTTCAATTATGCCAAAAATAAAACACAATTTTAATACAAGGCTCCAAAATTTAATCATTACTCTATGCCAAAAACGTCGAAATATATTAAATCATCCTTTCAGGTAAAAGTAAAAATAACAAAAATACTGAACTCAGAGGAAAATTCAAATCGGAAAGTCCATAATCAAATGGCAAAATCAAAAGCTGAAACACATCAAACGAATGGAAAACAACTGTCATATTCCTGACTAAAACACTCTTGTAAAACTAAACTAAAACACTCTTGTAAAACTAAAGTAAAACACTTTTGTAAAACTAAACTAAAACACTCTTGTAAAACTAAACTAAAACACTCTTGGATTTGATGCATTGTGTATTTTATTGTACAGTTTTTTAAAGTATATTTCTTTTTGTAACATTCCTATGGGACCAATGTGTAGTTGAAACATTCATGAATAAAAGGATAAAAGTCTCAAAATTCAGATTCTGTTTGAAACAATAAGTCCTCAGTGTTTTCCTGTATGTAAGAAATGTGTTTTGCAGTATTAAAAACTACTTTCGATTATTTAAATACACAATACAGTTTCGATCATTTATATTTTATAATATTTGATTTTCATTTAAAGTATTTTTAAAACGGCCACAATCCAAGGCACACGATGATAATATCCCACACATTATGTGTACTATAATCGTACTAAACAAACGACTGCAACAGATAATACATTAAGTAGTTGACTCGATAGTTTTTTGTTTTCTCTAATACCTATAATGTTTAGTGAAAATGATTGATTTTTTAAGAGAATAATATTGAAATAATTTAGAGGTGAAATAATGTAAATATTAACCCTTATGTATTCGTTGACATTCTATAAATAACACATAGCTGAGAGGGTGATAGAGCAGATTGTTACCCCGAGAAAACATTGTCAACTGAGGCGAAGCCAAGGTTGACAATGTCTTTCGAGGGTAACAATCTGCTCTATCACCCTCTCAGATATGTGTTATTTAATTTGTTATACTGAAAGTTCTGTTATTACTGTCTATTAAATATTCAAATTCAAAGTAATAAACTATGTCGTCTTGTACATAACAATCATCCGTATTTATTAAAGCGCAAACTTGAGCAAGCGTCTCTGTGAAGGGTAATAGAGTATTTGCCATGGGATAGAGTAAATTGTCTCCCTCGTATTAACCAATCAAAATCTTGCATTTTGACGTAAAGTATAATAATAAAATTTGTTAAGATGTGTATGAATAGAAATAACAAGACTCTTTAAGTATAACGAATTAACCCTAAGCAGCACTTGAAAATCTCTAAGGAATAACACCGAATAGATGCTTTGACTGTTTTGATTATACACAGCATATACTTTGCATCCTGAAGATTCTGGATGCGGTTAATATAACTTCTTGAGGATTCAAATTTTACTTGATCAGTTTATTTTTGTTTAAAGTATCCATTGATTTGTTCTTACATGAGCAACTCGACGGGTGCCACATGTGGAGAAGGATCTGCTTACCCTCCCGGAGCACCTAAGATAACCGGTTTTTGGTAAGGTTGGTTTTGCTCAGACTTTAGTAATCTATGTTGTGTTTTGTAAACTGTTGTCTTTTGGTCCTTTTCTTTTTTAGCCATGGCGTTGTCAGTTTTTTTCCGACTTATGACTTTGAGTGTCACTTTGGTATTTTTCGCCTCTCTTTGACGACTCTAAACATATGATGCTTTGGTCCATACGTTTATCTCAATCAGAATTTGAATTATTGTTCTTATGTTAAAGGTTTCTACAAAGATGGGAAATGAACTCAAACTGGAGACAGTCTCAGTTAGACTATACGAATACATGTGTGAAGAAGTAGTTGGTTCTAAAAACACTGTCAATTACAGACGATTGTATTATAAACTCCACGATGACATCTCCAATGACAACCAGACTGAATTGATTAGCAGTGGAAGCAAGGCTGAAGGTTTGGACCTTCCAGGTAGTGATTTTGATTTGATGTTACTCTGGAAATTATGGGAAGTTTATGAAGATAAACCTACAGACAAAGAAGACATTTTATTGCTTGATACAGAGAATGCTTTGCCAAGTTTTGCATTATTGAAGAAAGCAGATAGTTCAACTTTTCCACTTTCCCCAACAATAACTGCTGACGGAAATCTTATTTCCAACAGTGATTTTTTTATGTTCACCTTCAGCGAAATAGCACAAGATGTCCACTTTTGCAAAAATCATGGCCCATGTATTTCCAGTTCGTTTCTGGTCAATCTTGACATTTCGAATTGTTTAAAGTGTCATTCTTGGCCAACGGTAGCAAAACCATGGTTGTTTAAGATTTAGACCTTCTGGATGGCCGTCACATGATATCATTTCGAAAATAGTTTCACAAGGCTGTTTATTAGTACCCGTCGGGAGCAAGTCATCATGCAGCGAAGGCAATCCTTTTGAATGGCAATTTTCCTTTTCTGTTTCCGAAAAACTATTGGTTCATTCATTAAATCACACCCAATTGCTCTGTTATGTGTTGCTGAAAATTTGGTTAAAGAAAATTTTAAATAGTGACAACATACTAAACAATAAGTTATGCTCCTATTTTATGAAAACCGTGCTTTTTGTCGAGCCTTCGACTTTTGTCGAAAAAGCGAGACATAGCGATCCTACATTCTGTCGGCGTCGTCGTCGTCGTCGTCGGCGGCGTCCACAAATATTCACTCTGTGGTTAAAGTTTTTGAAATTTTAATAACTTTCTTAAACTATCCTGGATTTCCACCAAACTTGGACAGAAGCTTGTTTATGATCGTAAGATAATATCCAAAAGTAAATTATTTTTTTTTTTAAATTCCATTTTTCCGTATTTTACTAATAAATGGACTTAGTTTTTCTGCCAGGAAACATTACATTCACTATGTGGTTAAAGTTTTTGAAATTTTAATAACTTTCTTAAACTATCCTGGATTTCTACCAAACTTGGAAAGAAGCTTGTTTATGATCATAAGATAGTAGCCTGAAGTAAATTTTGTAAAAAAAATCATTTTTTCAGTATTTTACTTATAAGTGGACTTAGTGTTTCTGCCAGTTAACATTACATTCACTCTGTGGTTAAAGTTTTTAAAATTTTAACAACTTTCTTAAACTATCTTGGATTTGTACCAAACTTGGACAGAAGCTTGTTTATGATTAAAAGCTAGTATCTAGAAGGAAATTTTGTTAAAATTTTGTTCCATTTTTTCCGTATTTTACTTATAAATGGACTTAGTTTTTCTTCCAGTTAACATTACATACAGTCTGCAGTTTAAGTTTTTAAAACATTTATTAGATTCATAAACTATCCTGGATTTTTACCAAACTTGGACAGAAGCTACTTACAATCAAAAGATAGTATAGAGAGGAATATTTTTATTATTTTTTTTCCTCATTTTTGTTGAGCCTGCGATTGACAGCAAAAGTAGGCGAGACACTGGGTTCCGCGGATCCCTTACGAATTTTTTGGATATTAGAGGAAGATGAAAACTTGAACTGGATTCCCCCAAATCTTATACAGTGTTTTCTTTTATGCATTCATCGTCTTCATTATTGGATTGTATGTGGTTATTTTCCAAACTATTTCATTCCTGAACATAACATGATTGATGGGAAAATCTCTCATGACGACCTCGCACATCTTTCGTTATTTTTAGACAAAATGAATAGTCGTGAAATTTGGAAAATAATGTTTTCAGTTCCGTCATTACGCAATTTTCGTAACCTTCCAATCATAATTCGAAGAAAGCCGCATCGGTTGAGTGAATTTGACGAAGCAGTGTTATCGCTTCAAACGTTAGACAGTTTCATGATGGGTATATTGAATGGTTGGAGAGAAGACAGTATATCTGCATGTATAATGTATAGAATGATACAAAAGCATCTACCAAATTCTGCAAGAAAATTCTTATTCTAATGTTTCTAGAAGAGAATAAGAATATATTAGCGTCTCTTAACATTGTAAATCGTAAAAAACAAACGAGACTATCTCGGTTACAAAGAATGTTTATCTCGCATTTTGATAAATACTTTTTTCGAAGCCGAGTCTGGATGGTTAATTCTTGCAGCATTTTGTTTAGGCAGTTGCTATTTGTCCGGCTAGCCGGACGAATAGTACCAGGACTATTTGTCCGGCCAATACAATGCGCATGTCACTATTTGCGTGTGCGTGTAATATTATCTTCAGCAGCACCAGGGGTCGCAAATTATATAAATGGACATTTAAAAGCAATGTTTTGCAATCTTAAATTGTTAGGCCCCAATCTTGTTACTGGTAATTGAAATTGTTGTTTTCTTCATATATAGTCCAATGTGGACAACGTATAATTAGAAAAAAATCTTAAATACTCCATATGAATTTCTTTATCTATATGGCTTCACATTGTAAGAAGAGGAAGAAATAACTTGTAAAACAAACATGGGTCGTGATTGACTCATGCATTTTAACTTAACGTAAGGATTTGGTCCAGTTGAAAAGGTACAAAATTATTATGCCTGAAGCTGTCAAACAGAATTATAGACCCCTTATCATAAAGTTATCCATATTTTAAGTGAGAGGTGGGAGATTTTCTATAATGCCCCCAAAAAAAAAAAAAAAAAGAAAAAAGTAAACACTGTAAAATCTTATTAAGAAATCCAAGGTGGGATTTTATTCTTTTTGCATTTATTGTTATAAAGAAATGCACTACGCGAGGGCGCGAGGGGGTCGGGGTGACACGGGGTGTTCCTTTTCCCAAATCCCTCTTTTCTTTTTTTCCCAGATCCCACATTTGTTGACCCCTATATTCCATATCCCCACTTTTTATAATCTTATATCCCTCATCCCCACTTTTGTACCCCCCACCCCCCATATCCCACTTCCAAAAAGCGTGTCATTTCCCTCCACTGAGTTCGCGGGCTACTTGCAAGATTCATTTTCGGAATATAATTAAATTTTATTAAGTTAGACATGCCTTTGTAAAGGCCTTTCTCAATTACTCTTGCTTTGATAATCTTCCACCATTTATACAGCTATAGCGAGTCGAATAATTTGGTAAAATTATAGTTCTCCGATCAATTACCTTTATTTCCCCTTTCCTTGTGAATTCAATTATTTTTGGAGTCCCTTTCATAAAATTAGATCATTCTATGAAGTTCAAACTATCGTATTCGTTTGTCAAATTCTGAAAACTGGAAAATTTGTCACATATTGATATCGCCTTTTCAGCCATTATCTCAAAATTAAAAATCAGTGATCGGATTATACGTGACCCCTGGTGCAGTGAAGATAATATTACACTCACTTCAGCACGCACATAAAGTGACATGCGCATTGCAATGGCCGCACAAATAGTCCTAGCACTATTCGTCCGGCTAGCCGGACAAATAGCCACTCCGTTTTGTTTACTCCTCACAGAAGTATAATGAAATGTCATGTATATTACAATTGTCATCGAGCATCCTTTCTTTGAAAAATCGCTTCGTAAAAAACGACGTAAACGTTCAATCGTTCAGAGAAATATCAAGATTAAAGAAAATGGTATACAGTGGGTCATTTATAAAAAGGATGAGATACGAAAGTTCGAGAATTTTTCATTTAGATTATAAAGGTCTCACGACTGAAAGTTGTCCATTTCTAACTGCAGAAATTCCTAAAGTAGGAATTGTTGGAGATATTCAATCGTATAGTTTGTTCTTTTTTCTTAAATTTTTATATGGTCGTAAACATGGAAACTCGCTTGAAACCCAATCTGCTATGCAATTGCTAATTAAAACGATCTTCGAAGACGCATGCGATAAATCGACAAATATTTTATCTTTATTTTCATACACTGCGATTCTTGTAAAAGCGTTTGAACTTTCGAATGATGCAGTAGGGTATAAAACTTTTTTTAGATTTTTAAAAGCACTTAAAAGCTCGGATGCTTTTGAGGAACTGATTCAACATTTACAAGAAGATGAAGATATGAAAATGGTATTGGATATTGTGTAAATATAATATGACTTGCAGTACATCATATAGACAAACAAGTGGCCCAGTATGGCATGTCAAACGTTGCAATATTCAGAAAAATTAAAAAAATATATTCATAAAAATAAATAAGTGTTCATGAAAATTAAATATATGTTCATAAAACAACATCTGTATTCAAAAATCAAAATATGTGTGTATCATGATAGACAACAGTAATAGTGTTTTACATGTAATTGTGTGCTATAAAGTCAATATGTATATGTATATACAAGCCAAAAATGTACAAAAAGTATATACTGTTAAACAGTTAAGACAATAAACATTTATGTTATCATGTTTACCAGGACATTATTGATAAATAGCTATAGGCTCCGTGTTGAAGACCGTACTTTGACCTATAATGGTTTACATTTATAGCTTACTGTTCGGTGTGAGCCTAGGCTCCGTGTTGAAGACCGTACTTTGACCTATAATGGTTTACATTTATAAATTTTGACTTGGATGGAGAGTTGTCTCATTGGCACTCATACCACATCTTCTTATATCTATAGACCTACAATGTAGCATACATGAAAGTTACACACAGAAAAGTCAAGACTTTTCTTTTAATACTTGACGTAAACCAGATGAAGCTTTGCTCATGTTACTTATCCCATGTGAAAGCGTACCAACGTACAGTCAGAAAAAGATGAACAAAGTCTTCTGTGATATATGACACGGTATCACAAGTCGCTCTTTTCAAGTTAATGTCTGTATAGTACGTAACCATGAATAATTCCATGATTGACTATTTGAGAGGCTGTTATGACAGAGAGCTGACACTAGAAGGTTGCCCTATTAATTTATGCACAATTGTTTCTCTGACAAGAAAGAAAAAGGTATCAGTTGGTTTTCGAAAAACCCCTTCTGTCCTTTTGTTAAACCATTCCCTATATGCATTTACAAATGTAATGTTATTGGTACAATTCTAAAAAAATGCTTGCAGTAGATAATTTATAACACACTGAGTAACTTTTCTTCAATGCCTTTATAATGAAACCGGCTACATGCAGAGTTGGATTTAAAGGGTTTTCCAGGGGCCCTTCTTAGGCAGTCATTGCCCCCTTTGTGATAATTTATGGATCCGCCACTGACATGTATATAATACACAATACAGTAATTCTTCTTGAAATGTGTGGTCAGTTCGCAAACTATGTTATTGCCGAAATAGCAGCTCACAATCACTTGTAATGTTGTGCACAGGCGCTTGGGTATATGATACAGAAATTTAAAAAAATTTTTTTTGTTGATTAAAATATTCAATTTTCTATATTTATACTACACATTTATCACTAATGCGCATGTCTCACCTAGTTTCAAGTGATTTCTGAGACAAACCCCCATTTTACTAGCCTCAGCCAGATGTGCACAACTTTTTCATTGAATTTTTGGTTTTAATGCTCTTAAACTTTTTTTAATTGGCCTTTCTACTGTTTCGATTCCAGCGCCACTGATGATTCTCATGTTGAAACGCACATCTGGCGTTCTAAATTATAAGCCTGGTATTACTGATAAGAATTTACAACCACTGAATCGATGCCACTGTTTGTAGACATTAGTCTCCGATTGTGTCACTAGATCCAGAAGTCATCATTCCTGGATTGATATAAAATATCATTGATTCAGTAATTTTTGCTAAATTTCCTGTTCATAAAATGTTGAAATCTTTCGAAACACTCTGGTTTTTCTACCTCCAGGCATATAGTTGACCTTAGCCAGATTTGACACAATAATTTTGTTTTTAATTTTTGGTTTAATTCTCTTCAACTTCGTTATTTTGCCTTTCTACTATTTTCATTCAAATGCCACTGACGAGTCTTATGTAGACGGAACGCATGTCTTGCGTTCAAAATTATAAGTCCGATATCAATGATGAATTTTTACAACCACTAAATCAATGCCACTGCTGGTGGACATTTCGTCCCTGATGGTGTCACAAGTCCAATATTAACCATTTCTGGATTGATATTAAATATCATTGATTCAGTCATTTTCGGAAAATTTACTGTTCATAAAATGTAAACTTTCGAAATACTCAGGTTTTCCTACCTCCAGGCATTTTGCCTTAACCAGATTTGGCACACCATGTTTTTCAATTGTAGGTTTAATGCTTTTTAACTTCGTTTGTTTTTATTTGGCATTTGTATTGTTTCGAGCGTCACTGATGAGTCTTATGTAGACGAAACGTCTTGGTGTAGAAAACTATTAGCCTGATATCATTGATGAGTATTTACAACCACTTAATCGATGCCTCTGCTGGTGGACATTTCCCCCCCCCTGATGGTATTCCTAGTCTAGAAGTCATCACTCCTGGATTGACATTAACTATCATTGATTCTGTCATTATCGATAAATTTACTGTTCATAAAATTCATAAAATGTAAAAAATCTTTCTAAACACTCAGGTTTTACTATCCCGAGGCATGGATGGACAGATTTTAGACAATCTTTTTGGAATTTTTGTCCTTCAATAACCTCGTACAAAAATACAATCCTGGTATCTTTGATGCATTTTTTCTCCTTCTGTTTGTTATTAAAAACAATAAGTAAAGATCAAACCAATATGGGGAATAACCTGATCATGACTAATGACGTCCGGCAGTTAGACTCATAATGAGAAAGCGTTTCCTATTCTTGACTTAATCTGTACATAATGATGATCATCGATATTTGGTAAACAGGGCCAATTTCCCTGAATTTATTTCACATCAGGGCCAGTTTCAAAAAGTCTTTCAATCCACTTAAATATCTGAAAATATGGAAGATGTGGTGTCCACCAGAGACCAAATGACGTAGATATGTGCAACAATGGGTAACCTCACGGCCTCAGCTTTATGTGTACTTTGAGGTTTTACCAATATAATGGCCTATTTCTAATCAGAAGACCAAGTTAGAAACGCCGAAAAGTAGCTCAAAACCAATATCTTGAGTATTTGTCCAAGAATTATATATGAAGGACATTTTAAAATCAAACTCATATTTTGTTGAAGCCTGAAAGCTATATATTGTCTTTAGGATACCAATTATTTCATTTAGGTTAGAGACGTCCTTCGAGGCAAAATGGTACAAAACTTTAATATTTTGACCATGTGAGTAAAATGCATGGGAAACGTCTTTCTGTTTTTATTGCACCATTTATAACGTTGCGGCTGAATGATATATTTATTTCGAATGCCAGAAGCGAATAGTTGAAGCTATTAAACCAAGAGTTCCAAAATGGTGAAGTTGAAATCATCCCTTCGTAAATTTTACGGACGCCATCACGAGTTGGTTGACCGTTATGGAATAACCGTTTCACAGATGATATCGGATATGTTCCTCATGTCGTAACAACAATATCCTTCCCTTTTCGCGAATGTGACCTACCGAATTAAACTATTTACCGGATTTGTAATAACATAAGCAACACGACGGGTGCCACATGTGGAGCAGGCTCTGCTTACCCTTCAGGAGCACCTGAGATCATCCCAGTTTTTGGTGGGGTTCTTTGCTGCAAGTTCATTGTTTTCTGTTTGGTATTAAATTTATAGTTAAGATCCATTTATTACACCTTGTGATCCGTTCATTTGGCAATCGTCAATGGCAGTCAGCAGGGTTTAAGAACATTTGTTGTTCGACCTGTTAGTCAAATGCGTTTTGTTAAAATATACTTTTTCACTTTTTTGGTCTTTTGGAAAATGTTGTTTGTCCTGTATTTAGACCCCTCTAACAAGAAATTTGTTTTGTATGAACACGTATAAAAATTGTGGTTTTTATCCAACGCAATCATAGGTTTGAACGTTGTTTTCAATTTAGACTTGTTTATATTTTTTTGTTTGGGCTTGTATTATATTTGCCTTCGGATTTATATGATCCGTTCATCCTATTTTGACTCCTCAAAATTCAAGAGTCTATCCTAAATTGAGGTAAATTATGTGGCCTTCCAATAACCGTTTCGATTCCTAACATCACTGAAGAGACATTAATTGTCGAAATCCGGATATGGCGTACCAAAATCTTTGCACCTTTGTTTGCGGTATACCATCTTTGCTGCAAGTTCATTGTTTTCTGTTTGGTATTAAATTTATAGTTAAGATCCATTTATTACACCTTGTGATCCGTTCATTTGGCAATCGCCAATGGCAGTCAGCAGGGTTTAAGAACATTTGTTGTTCGACCTGTTAGTGTAATGCGTTTTGTTAAAATATACTTTTTCACTTTTTTGGTCTTTTGGAAAATGTTGTTTGTGCTGTATTTAGACCACTCTAACAAGTAATTTGTTTTGCATGCACACGTATAAAAATTGTGGTTTTTATCCAACGCAATCATAGGTTTGAACGTTGTTTTCAATTTAGACTTGTTTATATATATATATAGCTTTCGCAAATTTTTGTTCTTCCCTCGCCGGGATTCGAACTCATGCTACTGAGATATCGTGACACCAAATCGCCTGCACTGTATCCGACGCGCTAGACCACACGACCACCTAGGCTTCACAATAATAAAGCTATCAGTGGCCGGGTGTTACCTTTCCTCGTCAGATTTCTCAGTAGCATGAGTTCGAACCCCGGCGAGGGAAGAACAACAATTTGCGAAAGCAAATTTACAAATCTAACATTGTTGGGCTGATGTTTAGACGAGTTGTATATACAGAATGTACACAGCCATGTATCACCATCATTGCTGGGAATCCGATGGATAAAAATCTGTTGTATAGAGTTATCACTGGTTCAGACGTACTTATATATATATATATCCATCGGATCACCAGCAGTGATGATGAAACAAGGCTGAAAATACATTCTGTATATATAATTCGTCTAAACATCAGGCCAGCAATGTTAGATCTGTAAATTTGCTTTCGCAAATTTTTTGTTCTTCCCTCGCCGGGATTCGAACTCATGCTATATATATATACAGCTTGGTCATTGGCTATCATATTCAAGATATGTTTGATCAATCTATTTATACCACAGGCAAAAACTCCAAACAAGCTTTTGGAGTGAAACAGTTTGAAACCTCAATTTTATACCTGTTCAAACTAATCTCACTTTTTCATTTTTTGCCTGTCCTTTTGTAAATAAGCCAAAATAAAATGAAGTTGTTTTGTTGTTTTATACGGTTGTGTGATAGACAGAAGGGAGCAGGAATAACAGGGTCAATGCAGTACAGTTCATGTCCAGTACGCAATTAAAAAATGCTGTTTTTGCAATCGACTGTCTGTTGAATACGGATATTGATTTTAAGAAGAATAATTTGTACCAAGCTGGGTTTTGTGTGTGTGTGTGTGTGTTTTTTTTTTTTTTTTTTGCAAATAACATATCGACCTAATTTTCTCGTTTCTCGTTTTTTAAATAGATTAGACCGCTAGTATTCCTATTTGAATGGTTTTGCACTAGTCATTTTTGGGGCCCTTTATAGCTTGCTGTTCGGTGTGAGCCAATGCTCCGTGTTGAAGGTCGTACTCTGACCTATAATGGTTTACTTTTACAAATTGTGACTTGGATGGAGAGTTGTCTCATTGGCACTCATACCACATCTTCTTATGTCTAATTATGAATACAGATTGCCGCGACTCCTTGAAAATGAATTGACGGAATTCCCAGAAACTTGCCATGATTCTTTTATAGATGGGACACGAAGCTGTGCACCTGCTACTTTATATTTTAATCTGATTTATTTTGGGAGGGGTTTCACATGCCAAAAACAAAAGAATTGACTTTGCCATTTATAACTAATTTTTTTGGAGAGGGTAGTCGACTCAGGTGTCCATAGGAAAACTCACACATTTTCAAAAAAAAAAAAAAAATGACAAACGGATCTCTAATTTGATAAAATAATTAGACTAAATAATATTTATCTTCCTGGTTTTATTAGATCTTAAACAATTGCTAATCTATATCGCAAACCACATACCGGTAGTAATTTACAATAGTTTTCAATGCCAAACATCGAGGAATAAATCAAACCTCATTTTTTTTATTGCAATGACCATAAGATTTAATGAATAGAAAGTCATCGCTTCACACCAAAGAATATCACTCAGTGTTCGTGAACCGTTTTATATCTGTAGAATAATTTTAAGGACTCAAACGCATATTCATTAATCAGTTGTTTCGATATGACATCATTTTTGCATTTGAGCAGAGACATATAATACCGTATTATATTTCTCTGATTTATTACACCAAAAGGTGCCTTTTAAATTTCGTCTAAATTTCCAGGGTTAACTGGCATTGTTTTTATATAAGATTTAAAAAATATGGACATATGGTATGATTGCCAAAGAGACAACTATCCATCAGAGTTCAAATGAAGTGGATGTGAGCAATTATTGGCAGGCCGTACTTTATTCTGTTTTTGTTTCTACTTTGATGACGGTTAATAATACTTTTTCCCAATATATTCCTCTTGAAACGATTATGGTTACTCAATTAGGTAAAATAAAAAGTAATTCCACCTATGTAAATTTAATTTACAGAAGTTTAATTATATATAGTATATATATATTATATTAATTTTTTTTCTATACGCATCTTTCTTGGACGTAGAATTAAAAAGCTGCTTAAATGGACTGCGCTCTTTTTTAATTTCGCTAAAATGGCTAAGTTTTAAAATCATAAAAACACCCTATCCATTGACGGTCACTTTTTTCGCTTAAAGTCATATCCCCAATAAGAAAACAGCTTGTGTTTCAGAAAACTTCATATATGCATCTCTAATCAATTAACTACTGGTGTAGGATATCAACTAGTCTCGATAAACACTTATCTCTATAGTAACGAAAAAACGCTAATGAATATTCATTAGATCAATTAATTACCTATTACGCAGGTGGCCATAGAAAAGAACAGATGTATGCCGAAAAGACAGTAGAGACTTCCGGTATTCCGAAAGACTACAACATCAACCAATATATATGCGTGAACCCTCAGTTCACGCAACAAAAGCGAAAAATTGAAATATTACTCGGGGCCTCGGTGGCCGAGAGGTCTTAGTAGTTCATCTAATGTATCACTCGCTTTTCAACTCTGAAGTTGTGAGTTCGTGATATATCCAAGAGTACAGAAAGTATACTCATCATAAATACCAGGCTTAAATTTTTGTGCGCTGGATGCGCGTTTCGTCTACAAAAGACTCACCAGTGACACCTCGAATAAAAAAAGTTAAAGAAAGTCTAATACAGTACGAAGTTGAAGAGCATTGAGGACCAAACAATCTGTGAAAGTGGCGTTAAACACCAATAATCAATCAATCAATCAATCCGATAAGTTCTTAACAACAAATACGCCATTACTACATATAGATATAGCTATAAATATGTCAAGCACTAAACAAATTCAACGACCTATCTATTATAAATGGTGTGCTGTTTAATTCATGATACAAAATCCCTACATGAGGGTCTGGATGGGGTTACATGTAACAGAATAGAGAATTGTGGGCCAAATTAGCAATAAAGAATAGAGAAATATAGGCCATTAAAATTAAAGAACAGAATAGAAAATAATGAGGTGCTAAATATCAAGAACAGAGAATATTGGGCAAAAAAAAATAAAGAATAGAGAAAATGGTCTATAAATTAAAGAATAGAGAAAATGGTCTATAAATAAAAGAATAAAGACATGAAGGACCCCATCCATATTAATATTTAACGAGCAGAGGCAAACATTATATGGGACGAGGACGAGACCATGTTAATGGGATATGAATATGAATCTAGTAGACGCTTGTTCACAAGGTTACAGTCCGCATGAATATATGTCACCCTACCCGGACACGTTATTCTGACTCTGACGAGCTGACCAGGCTTTGCACATATTCCTAATTGTCTTAACGTCAAGAAATTACTTACTTTTTTTGCTTACTTACTGTATATGACAATATATGTATAAAGAGGTGAATGAAGGTGTGATAAAAGAATACATGTATAATAATATATACAAAAACGGAAATTCATTTTAATGTCACATTATGACGGATTACCATAAAATGAATGAGATCGGACACCAGTACGTAATTATGTCAAATTAAAAAGACTTTATTAGAAGTTGTAAATTGATTCCATCATGAATATGTTAACGTTAACAAATCATAAAAAAATAAATCTGTATAACTTGGATAAACGATGAAGGTTTTATTCAAATTAACCATAATAGCTAGAATATCTATTAGATTTCCCGTAACCCCTCCTCATCTGGTGACCCGTTGATACGTGTGCTTCCACTGATACCCTTGCATGTTGATCAGGAACAAATACAGGATTACCTAACCGTGGCATCCAACGGGATGGAGGACCACCGCGTCCTGGCAGAAAAGGACCACTTCGTCCTCGCATAAAAGGACCACCTCGTCCTGGCAGAAAAGGACCGCCTTGTCCTGCCAGAGGAGGATCAGCTTCTGTAATGACAATTCGTTGTCCTCCACCTCCACCGCCACCTCCACCCCCACCTCCACCTCCTCTGCCACCTGTCAATATGGGGAATATTGATAAAAGGATCAACAGGGGTAGCAAAGATGCCAAGTTACCAGTTCCGAATAATCCAGTATTGGTTCCGGTCCCGGCTCCAGTCCCTGCTGCTGTCCCTGTTCCTCCAACTCCATTGAATAAATTTTGTATGGCATTTCCAGCATTATTACCAGCTGCTGCTGCTGGGGCATTATTACCAAGTAATCCACCACCAAGAAGACCTGTCTGTTGTGTATTTGGGTTGATTGGTGCAATGGGGAAGATAGGATTAGGGATAATTGGTCCGATTAAACTTCCAGATTTAGTTGGTGGTGTTTCTGTCGTTGTCGTCGTATCTCCAACTAGGGGTTCTTTTGTCGGTGGAATTGTAAATATTGGAGGTCTTTTAGTGGTGGCATTTGTTGTACCATCCATACTAGCATACAATGCTTGGTAAACTGGAGCCTCGAAACCAGCTAATGGGAGTTGCGTGGTCTTTTGAACAATTTTGACGTCTGCACAATTGACAAATGTCGGTTGGTTACCATATCCTTTGCCACACACTTTTTGCGATGGTGGTCTGTCATCATCACATCCATACACAGCAGCTGGAAAAGAGAACTGAAAGTCAAGACTTTTACAGCGAACATTTTCAATTAATTGATAGCTCTGACGAGAGGGTGACACTGGGTGCTTATTTCCCAAATCCCGCTATTTTGTAATTTTTCACTTCAAACATTTTTCCTTCTTTTCCCCAGATCGCACATTTTTTACACCCTATATCCCACATCCCACATCCCCACTTTTTACCCCCTATATCCCACATCCCAAAAGCGTGTCTTAGATGTGCCGCAGTGAATATGAAAAAAAAAGGAGATGTGGTTTGATTGCCAATGAGACAACTATCCACCAAAGACTGAAATACAAGGATGTTAACTACTACAGTTCATCGCACGGCCCTTCAACAATGGGTAAACTCACACCGTATACTAGTAGTTAATATCAAGGGTCCCAAGATGATAAAATGTAAACCAATACAAAAGAGAAAATCATGGTTTGATTTACCTAGACTAAAACGAACTAAAAAGCTTGCTGTTCGGTGTGAGCCAAGGCTGCGTGTAGAAGGCCGTACTTTGACCTATAATTGTTTACTTTTTACACATTGTGACTTGGATGGATAGTTGTCTCATTGGCACTCATACCACATCTTCTTATTAATATAAAACAATTATTGCAGACAGCTACATACGAAAACCCCTGAAATACAGGCTCCCGATTTTGGATAGGCACTCACAGCATTTGGTGGGGTGTTACATGTGTCAGAGCACTCAACACACCTCAACCATGAGTCAGTGGTGGAACAGGAAAACATAAGAACAAACTGTAAAACTCAGTTGGAAATAGTTTGACTAATCGGATTGGTACAAAGCACTCACGACTTTTAATGACAAAAGACACAAGTACCGATCTAAGAGTACTCGCATTTATACTGAAAACTTGTTCAATGTCGATTACAACTTATGGACTAAAAGAAGTTAATTCAATGATCACAGCTATCAAAATAATCTTTAAATAAATATATGTATGCAACAAAATATAAATTTTTAAGACAAATCTATGAATTGGTACTTGGAAATACAGTTCTCACGTACCAGCGGTAAGAAAACAAAAGTGTCGGGCCTTTTATAGCCGACTATACGGTATGGGTTTTTCTTTTCTCGTTGTTGAAGGCCGTACGGTTGCCTATAATTGCTGACATCCACTTCATTTGAACTTTTGTGGATAGTTGTCTCATTGGCAGTTATACCACATCTCCTTATTTTTATAAATATATACGGATTTCCGTGCGTCGGAATAACTTATTGAAGCCACGTGCATGAGTGTGTGGATGGGGTTTACAGAATGGAGAATAATGAATAAAAACAGAATAAAGCATAATTGGCAAACAAAATAAAGATTAAAGAAAATTACCTAAAAATTATTACACGAGGGTCTGGATGGGGTTCCTGTATTCTTTAAATTTTAATAGCATTTTCTTTATCTTTAAGAATAACGCTTATTCTATACAATTTTCATGTACATGATTTTATATGAGTTCTATATCACGTACAGGTCGTTCATTTTTCTGTCATCCGTATTGTATTACATAATTCGTTTATTTCCCTGTGTTATTCCTTATACTTCTATATACACCCCAATTTTCTCCATTCCTTATTTTGTTTGCTCATTGTTCTCTTTTCATTAATGGTATTCTCTATTCGGTATACCCTCATCCAGACCTCTTACACGGGTCCACTGATACTAAATGCATGTGCACATGGAAACGACAAGCATTGTGAACTCAAGTTTGGGCAGTGCAAACACGACACGAATAGGAGAGTAAGCATATCCTATTTTCCATCAAATATTGTCAATTCAAATATTTGTTTATGACTTTTAATTTCAAATATCAAATAATGATGTTATGATTGCCATCCCATTTCCCCTCTGTAAACACAATAACCATATTTATCATGTGCTATAGCCTTTTTCCTTTAAACTATTTTTTTAAGCAAAAATTGCTATGTGAATGGAGCACCCTATATGTGTTATACCGCTATTTCACCCCCAATATTTGTGATGATCGGTAGGAAATGGACGCATTAGCGACATTGATGCACGAATCCTTGTGGTTATATAATGGGCAAAAAGTGCGGAATAAGGGGCAAAAAAATGGAGAAAAAAAGGCAAAAAAGGAAAGATTAGAGAAAAATGTAGTGTTTAAAATAAAGAATAGAGAAAATGATAAAACAATTAATGAAATAAAGAAATAAAAGACCACCCAGCCAGACCCTCGAATATGTTTGATATCTGACACTATAATGTTTGCAACTTGGAAGAACGATGTGCAGACATTGCAACCGAACTGTATCATTTTTAAAGTTAGACGGATACGATCACGCACCGTTGCATAACTAAAAAATATGTCAGGAAGTTCAGTAAAGAGGGTCTTGGTTGGGGTCTCTCATTTCGTTATTCTTTATATTTTAGACATTTTTTTCTCTATTATTTATTTATTTATTTTGCCCATTATTCTCTATTCTTTATATTTTTCCTTTATTCTGCTCTTTTTGCCCATTATGCTGCTGGAATGTTGCTTCACAGAAATGGAAAGTTTACAATTGGAAAGCTGAATTCATCTCTATTTTCGCAACATTTTGTTCTCAACCGAACCTCGTTGTCAATTTCTAGATGTAAATCAATATATAAGGAAGACTTAATTGTATATGTGGTGAACTGTACTTCAAATTCGATAATATATAGACGAGTTTAACATAGTTACCAAACTTTGAATTATTAAGTGAGAGGGCGAAACAAGAAGTTGGAGGATAATGCTAGCTTCTTTTCATTCTTCCTTAGTAGCTCCTATGTGAAGTATGTCTCATATGAATAAAGGAATAAGTCGTCAAAAAGAGGAGCACAGTTGGTTCTCTTGGGAATGCTGATTGACTGTTAAAAACGCATCATCTAAACGCAACAAACATGTTAAGAATGAAGAAAAATCAAACATCTTGATGATGTCAGTGTACGAGATTGTTTTTAATCAGAGTGGGTTTTTTTTATACCTATTATGATTTACCCCTCCTAAAACAAGAGATTTGTATCTACGCTGGAGTTTCTTTTTCTGAAACAATTTGGACTTACTCTATCAATCTGTCAATTAAGTTAAGAATGAGGAAAGTTAGGGTAAAGGGTCGGGAAGTAAGTTTCTTATACTATTGAAAAAAACGAGACTTATATTGCATTAAAGTAAAGTAATTTGAAAATAGATTTATCACTACAGTGTTTCACCACCAACACTTAGCAGAATAAAACTTGTTTTTCTATTTGATCACGAATAGATTTATCATTACGGTGTTTCACCACCAACACTTAACCGATACAGATTAACTGTATCTAGCATAGATAAATTGTTTGTCGAAATGAAAGGACGAAGTTTTCTTATTGCTAACTTCTATATTCCTAAAGTATACATGTATAAGTAACGTACAAACTGATCAACTGGAAAAAACATATTTTAGCGTTTTAATTGCAGTAAAAGAAAAATTAATCTTACTATAAAAATTTTGGGTTTGTCAAAAACTATGGGTAATTGTGAGCACCTACTTCTTTTTAAAGTACGACTTTGAACTACCAACTCCCACTGTAATTTAATTTCATATGTGATTTGTTTTAAACATTAGTTTCATGGTTTTTAAACTATTACCATGTGTTCTGAAAAGAACATTGAACTGTAATTGTTAGACGAGTAGAAATTTCAAAACAACTGTTGAAAACACTATATTAAAGGGACATAATCAAATGTGTTTATAAGTTTACATTCTCGATTCTGCTGTAAATTAGATATATTAACTCCCTTTAATATTAGTAGACACCTATAGAAAACAATATCCAAAAACAAGAATGATAATATTGGTTACACAGTGTGCTAGTGACCTAATAATATGATATTTACTGACCCAATATATATCGTATTTGGTCACTAACACACTGTGTAACGAATTTATCTTACCGGCTATCTTAACATGTGGCATTTAGACTAGTGGCCTATCAAAGTGATAAAGTCTTCAATATAAAGAACCTACTTCCATTGGTCTATATACAAAATCAAATGCCAACAATAACAACTTGTTTGCTTTTAATGTGTTTTCTGCATTTATTTCAATCGTTCATCATCAATTTTGTGGTCTGTTGTCCGGGCGAAACGTTTCAGATTTTTCATCAACGTCATGTTGTTTTTATAAAGGGACGTAACACCACTAGTTACCTTGTATTTAAGTAAACCACGCCTACTAACCCCATATTAATTATATACGGTCTCCACGCGGTCGCTTTTAACCAATGATATTCATAGAAATGTATAGGAGGTAGGATAAGGGTCACTATTTAGCCTCTGAAATTGCTGCATGAAAAATAGTTAATTTAGGCAACAGTAGTTTACCAATGTTTAAAAGTCATAAATCAATTAAGAAGACTAATCAAGTAAAACAAAAACTGAGGAAGTCGCATGAACTCCTAAAGGAGCGTGACCGTGGCTGAGGTTAGGGTAAGCAGCTCCTGCTATACAGGTATTACCTCGTGCGCATTCATGTCACGATCGGTAATAGGACACAATGGGTAAAATTAAAGATTAAACGCTTATTCTGGTATCTAAAGATCTGATTCTGCGAAAACATGTCGAAAGTGATTTGAGAAATACATGTATACATATCGTATCGGTCAACCAATTTGCGATGGTGATCGCAAAACTTATGCAATGTGGATTTCAGTCGTTCAACCTCATAACTCTGTTGAAGCAGTCTCTGTAACAGGAGACCACCACTGCTAATGAGGCCGTCCATAAAGTGCGAACATAGAAGAACCTAACAAATCAATTAAGATAGGTATCCATACGATAGAGTAGAGGGTATGTTACTGCTGAGAAATGAAAAGTTGACTATTGGAAAGTTGAAATAATTACGCATGTCATAGATTTTAGTTTGACGTTACCCCCTGTATCAATATCGAGGAAAATATCTAGTTCTGGTAATATCCTTAATATCAAGTTCACTGGGATATATGAAATGGAAGCAGCACTCACTGAAATGTTGGTTATTGAGTGACAGGACATTATCAATATATCTGAAAATGATATTAAAGAAATTTGCAAGATATTTGTGTTTTGTTTTTGAGAATGTTTTGTATGAATTTTACTTCATTTGAGTATAAATACAATTCTGGCAGTAGAGGTGCACAGTTAGTACCCATTGGAATACCGAATGTCTGTTGAAAAATCAATCAACCAAAATCAACAAATATGTTGTCGACCAAACATTCCAGCATTTTGATGATATCATCCATGGTGTATTTATTTTCTAAATCAGTGTGGGTCTTCACAAAATAGAATTTATTATGACAAAAAAATTTTTTTTATACGATGAACCAATTTTTGTAGAAAAAGCTATGTTTAATGAGACGATGTAGTCGGTCTTTCAATTGAGCATGAGAAATAGTTATGACAAGCGTAAAAATAAGCATAAAAATTACTTAAATTACTGCAAAATTGTTAAGATTGTGATTAAAGATTTCGCAACAGATCTTTAGAGTATGTAATAATCCAGATCTGATGTGACACCGCCGATTAATTATACATTATTCCAATATTGCTGAAGGTCATCTTTTACTGTTGAAAAAATGGTTGCATGAACTGTAGAAAGACATTTAGTCGAACAATAAACTTATTCTAACATTTAAAAATTAATTTGATTAGTAATTGAATAGGATGATATAATATGGACAATTTAATACAGAAAGGTCACATGTCAAAATTTACATATTTTACTTAATAATTGGTCATTTCATACATAGTGTTTGGTCAAAATAGATACAAGCCAAGGCCTTACCAAGAAAGATATTTTACACGCATTTGAATCTTTGTTAAATACATCTAGTAGCAAAATATCTTTTTAGGTCAAACTTTGTTTCGTATCTAAATATTAATGACAAGATCTCTAAATGAGGATAGTTTGGCAGTTTTTTAACAAAAGTTTGGAGCCCGAAGGCAAATATTTAAGTGGCTTTATAATAAATTCTCCTTTATTGGTCAAAAACTAAAATTTTAATGCTTATAAAATGTCGTTGTGATAAAAAAAAATGTATATCCGAGTGATAGTAATAATATTAACAGTACCAATTTTACTGCATCAGCTGCACATTTCGACAATAAAAGTCTCTTTAGTGATTGATGGTCGAGGCCAAAATATTTGATAATTCAAAATTTCTTAAAACATTGAAGAGTTGATAAAACCAGGTAAGAAATTGTTTTGTTATAAATTAGGCCGTTGGTTTTCACGTTTTAATTGTTTCACATTGTTCATATCGAGGCCTTTTATAGCCAACTATACTGTATAGGTGTTGAAGGTCGTACGTTTGTCTATAATTGCTTACATCTACTTCATTTGAACTTTGGTGGATAGTTGTCTCATTGGTAATCATACCACATCTCCTTATCTTTATATCGGGCTTTGCTTGAGGAAGATATATTCCTTAATTTAAATAATTTCTAAAATTTTGTAACAGCAAATTTCCATAACACAATATCCGTATTTTCATGCAAATACCAGATGCGCATTTCGATAATAAATGGCTCTTCAGTAATGATCGAGGCAAAAGAAATATTCGAAAAAGCAAAAAAGACTAAAAGAATAGCCAAAGCCGGGTAAGGAATCAGAGCTTCGGATGAGGGAAATATATTCCTTAATTTAGATAATTTCTAGGTACTCAACATTTTCAAATTTCACGACCTAGATCGATAATCATTCGACTTGTTTCTATTTTGGCAAATTGGTATTGAGAAAGGACAAACATAAAACTAAGAAGATGTGGTATGATTGCCAATGGCCAATGAGACAACTCTCCACCAGAGACCAAATGACGTAGAAGTTAACAACTATAATTCACCATACGCCCATCAACAATGAGCAAAACCCATACCATATAGTAAGCAATAAAAAATATGGAAAGTTGAGTAATTCATTTAACTATGTCTTATAATTTATTAATAATGTTCTTTATGTGCCGGTCCCCGGTCGAGAGCCTGTATTTAAGTGGTTGTCGTTGGTTCATGTTTGTCTGTGTTATAAATTAGGCCGTTGTTATAAATTGTATTGTAATAAATTAGGCCGTTAGTTTTCCCCGTTTGATTTGTTTCACATTTTCATGTCTGAGACCTTTATAGCCGACTATACGGTGTGGTTTTCTTTCATTGTTAAGAGTCGTCATTTGAACTCTGGTGGAGGTTGTTTTATTGGCAATCATACCATATCTCCTTATTTTATATTGAAAATATACCTAAAGTTATCTTTATATTAGTCTTTTGAGTAAGTAATATGAAAAACTTTCCCACTGCATCAAAAGATGACATTTAGAATATGCATGCAATGTTATTTAAATTAAATCTGTCACTTTTCTCCATTATATTTGATAATCGCTCGAAGTAAAAACTCATCAAAATTATCAGGCTAATGAATTTGAACGCCATTACGCGCATTTCGTCTACATAAAACACACCAGCAACGCTCGAATCAAAATAGTTGAAAGGCCAAATCTAATCTGTAGTTGAAGAGCATTGAAAAATTTGTGCCAAAATACAGC
The DNA here is from genome assembly GCA_017311375.1 of Mytilus coruscus. Taxonomy (NCBI): domain Eukaryota; kingdom Metazoa; phylum Mollusca; class Bivalvia; order Mytilida; family Mytilidae; genus Mytilus; species Mytilus coruscus. The sequence continues at coordinate 32,980,889 of CM029607.1, forward strand.
TAAGCAATCAATACCTGGAGTAGAAACCCATAGGTTTCGAATAAATGATATGATTTTAATCAGATTGAATACGAAAGTCGCGTCAAATTTAAAGAAGTACAAGTACGAGAAGACAAAAAGGGGGATGTAAAGAGAATATCGCATCCGAACGGAATGACACCAGGGCTTTGACAGAACTTGAAACTATAGTTGTGAAGTTATCATCTGTCCATGCGATTTTAAAGTGATATACTCTATCAAATGGTGTAGTCAGTAACTTGGCCATCTAACTTCTGTAATCAGTTAAACCTGTCATTTTTCTCCTAATAAACATTTTGAAGTATTTTTTTGAATTAACAGTAGACCTCATATGGAATGTTGCATGACATGTACCGCCCAAAAATGGAAAGCTATTGATAAACATTGGAAATCTTAGTCCTTGCGCTTTTCTTTAGATCATGGCTATCTAACTTCTGAAACAGTTAAACCTGTCATTTTTCTTCTAATAAACATTTTGGAAAATTTTCTTGAATTAACAGTAGACCTCATATGGAATGTTACATGACATGTTCCATCCAAAAATAGGAAAACTATTAATAAACATTGGAAATCTTAATCCTGCGTTTTTCTTAGATCAGGGCCATCTAACTTCTGAAACAGTTAAACCGGTCATTTTTCTCCTAATAAACATTTTGGAGTATTCTCTAGAATTAACAGTAGACCTCATATGGAATGTTACATGACATGTACCACCCAAAAATGGAAAGCTATTGATAAACATTGGAAATCTTAATCCTTGCGTTCTTCTTAGATTTTGCTTACCGCTGTGTAAATTATTTTAATAATTACAGTTAATGGGACACAGACCTTCTCGTTTCTGTGCTATCATTCAATTAAAGTATCGGGAAAATGAAAAGAAAGCAATTACTGAATGAAAAATTAATAAACGATAGCGTAATATTATAATGTCTAAAAGAGGGAATGAAACATATTCTGTAATAAGACTTCTATCGAAATAGGACAAGAAACTGGTTGAAAAGTTGACTATTCTAAATCGACTCACCTGGGCTTACATTCATACAACTTTTAAATACAATTATCGTTCTCAGATTAAACAATAAACCAATCAAAATACTTGATTCGGTGTTTCGAGTACAAATTTGGTATTTTAAGTAATGGCAAGAGTTTTATAACCAAAAGTTCTCTCCCTTTTGGAGTTCATGCGAGTCCCTTAGTTTTTGTTTGTTACCTTGGTTTGTCTCTTCCTATTCGATTTCCGAGATTTGAACATCGGTAAAATACCGTCGCCCTAATCTATGAAACGCTTTTTATTGAGAAGCATTTTGTTGGCGGTCTTTAAATTTAGAATGAGGAATAGTAATAAAGACTGGTAAATCGGTTAATCCTCTTGTTAAACCTAGGTTATCTGTGAAAGTTTTCTTTTCTTTTCAATTTGTAATAGTGGATAAACTACTGTAAACCAACTTATTTTCGCGTTTAGTCCTTACTAGCCCATTTCGCGGCGATTTAATTTCGCGATTTTCAAATTTGCTTGATGTAGTTTAATGAGGAAAAATCCAAGTTTTACATATTCGCGACGATTTATATTCGCGTTATTATTCTACTCGCAAAAGACGCGAAAATAAATCGCTCTCGATAATTATTTGGTTTACAGTCTTCATTTTTAAGGTTAAATTATTTATCTTTCGTAAAAAATTTGAAAGAAAACTAAGACGTGAAACTAATGAAGTATGATGAGCAAGGAAATGACGTGCAATGGATTCTAGATATATTTTGAATCTACTGAAATAAGCTATATGGGATGCATCTGTATTTATTTGAAATCAAAATCATGTTAACATATATATATATATATATGAGAAGTTTCAGTGACACCAATCAACCAGTATTAGTCATGCGATGCCCTCCACTCATTTTTGTTCCATACGGTTTATAGTTCCTATCATAGGACCCATGAAGAGATCCATAGTTTCCCTTGCCATATGATCTGTAGTTAGCAAAGCTTCGGGTATCATACCCATTAACAACACCAGATTGAGGATCAGGTACAAACATTGGCATTCCAATTCCTGTTATAACCGGACTTGCAATTGGAACGTCATTTACCCCATCCACAATAATTAGAGAAGACGGATCAGAAACAGAAGCAGAACTACCAAAGAAAGGTCCGAGAAGCAGCGCTCCAATCAAAAGAGGCAATAAGGAAACAATCTGGTTGTTGTTTGTTGAGGTGTCATCATTGGTTCCACCAAAAACTCCACCGAAAATGCGTTCAATGACAGTCCCAGGAGTAGTTGTGCCCATGTTTGGCCCTGGTTGTCCTGTTGTACCAGATGGTCCTTGGGTAACAGTGACTACACCATTTGGTCCTGTCGGTTGAACAGATGCCGTGGTATCGACCACTAAAGGTGGCGCGTTAGAAGGTGGAGTCTCAGTAGTTCCGCTGGTAGGTGTAGCTGTGCCCTGTGTTGTTATAGGAACAGTAACTATTATAATCGGATCAGCAGTAGTCGGCTTCTTAGTTGTTGTGTCTTGGATTTTATCTGTAGTTAGCATTTCTGGTGTTGTTATCCATGGTCCAGTTCCATAAATCGATGCATATAGAGACTGATAATCTGCTGATTGAAACCCCGCAGGGATAGCTTGACCAGTTTGCAGGATCATGACGTCAGCACAATTTACAAAAGTTGGTTGTGCACCATATCCTACGCCACAAATGTTCATTTCGCAATTCCAGTCAGTTGCTGCAAAAACAAAAATATTATATCAAAAACTAAACTGAATCTTCAATAGAACTCTATAATATTTTCTATAGTGTTTTTATGTATACTATTCTTTTGAAAATTAAAAAAAGGGACAAACAGAACCAAGTGAAAATGAACGACAAATTGTAACATACATTTACAAAATAATTATTATTTAAACTATACAATACAGTGGCCTTTTTAGATGATATTTAACTTTCAAATATAGTTTGATTTGTACTTGAGAGCTTAAATATGAACTGTCCAATCGGGAATAAACAGTTAGTGCGTTTTAAATGGCTACATTGTTTTAAATTGATCGTATATAGTGCACATAACATATTGTTAATACGAAATAAATGTATGTTACTCAACGGAAATTGAATTGTTTTCTCTTTAGTTTCGGAATCCTTTTATATTACCTAAAATAAACGTCATTACATCATGAAATGAAGATTACTTTTTGGCATACGGACATTGACTGCCTTCAAAGATGTGGAGATTTACGTGTTTTATTAACATCAATTAATATATACCAGTTGACTGAAACTAACAGTACCTTTTAAAGGTGTCTTAGTTTTACCACATTTTTATCCATCCCTGAATGCAAAAACATGTTTTCAGAAAACAAATATATCATAATACGAATATACAACACAATTTGTAGAAAAGAAAATTATATAGGTTTTAGAAAGAAATACTAATTATTTATTATAGAAAAGATGGAGAAATTATCAAAGGAACAACCACTAAGTACAGAGAGTGGAATACCAAAACTTAAAAAACACAAACGGTAAGGGATTAAGGTGGTACATAACACTACAGGGAGATAACTCTGTAAAAATCAGCTGAACGTTTTAATTACATTCTATTGTTAAGGAAATATTAAGTTTCTCAATGATCAAAATTAGTGTTTGTCAAACTGCTATATATCCAATGAAAATTTTCCGATAAAGTGTGTGGTTCAAGTTTTTTGAAATTTTTATATTTTTGTCAAAGGGTCAAAGTTAATATTTTGTCAAAATTTTATGAAAATTGAACGAGCCAAATTAATTTTAGTCAAGGTGTTTGGTACCACCTTAAAGACGGATAATCAATGCCCAATATATCCATCTAAAAGGTCGTCTCTAGTGGACAGTCGTCACTCCGTCCTTGGGTGATCTTAATATATTTTTTTATTACACCCCTTATTTTTCGGGGGATGGATTTATATAGGAAGAACTCTGTCCGCCTGTATTTCTGTTTATCTGTCTGTTTGACTAGTAAGCACAATTTCTCCTAACTGGCTGGTGGATATTGATGAAACTTACACATTTAAGGAAACTTTCTGATGCTGTGCATAAAGGAATAAAAGATCGGTCCTACATATTAAAGAGAGATAATCGAACTAACTTACTTCAATATAGCATAGTATTGTCGGGTTAGATATCATACCTGCCAACTTCTCTAAATCTCTATAGGTTATTTTAAGCACTAGAAGACCTGATGCATCTTTAAGTGTTGTAAACTAATATACTATGATTTTGAATGAGTATATATATATGCATGGTTTAATACTAGTTATACTCATTTGAATGCCTGTTTTGAGATATTAAAACGATAAAAGGTCGGACCAGCATATGTTTCCATAGGTTTGGTGTTTTACCTTGTATATTGATTGTTTGTATATTTGAACATTTCTTTATCTTACTATTTCATTCTAGTAACCACTTCGCAACATCTATTATGTCATTTGTTATAGAAGGATATTTTTGATGATTTAATCCACTATCTTTTATACAAGATAAATGGCCAGTATAATTAAGTTTTTCAGTGGTGTATTACATAGCTGTTGAAGATGTTGGTAGATAATACTCTTTAACTAGATGCTGTACTATTGATATCGATGCATAATTGTTATACAATTGTTTCCTTTAAAAGTAAGAAAGAGTTCAATTTGACACTCTAAACATCACAATAAACACAATTGGATCTTACAGTTCTATTGGGTGTCATATGGGACACTTTTCCATTAAAACATGTATAGGCATTAGCAAAAGTAAGACATTATAACCATTGTATGGTAATATAATCTGAAAAATTATTATCGCTATATGGTTTTACTCGAAAAGATACGTTCGATACATAATCTGCTAATATGGATAAAAGCTGCCAGCCAATGAAATATAATAAAATTGTGAAAAACTAAAATAAAAATTACCTACGGAATTCAGTCATTGTAAGCTGTTACATGTTTGTAAGTAGTGTTGTAAAAAAAAATTCCAATTTTGATGATATGTTAAGATTATGCTTACATGTATGAATATCCATGGATACATTTGCACACACTTATTGATGAGTTGATACATAACTAATTTTACGCACTAACAACTTTGCTGTATGCTTATTGCTTAATTTTCCCATAAATGTTTGTTTGTTTCTTTTTTATTTGCATATAGTACATGTAACACGTAAACTGAGTACTTAGCAATCAGGCAAATAGGCTAGGAATAACGGAGCTGTGAGGGCCCTACAAATGCAGTGTATAGGCCTACTGGTATGTGAACATGCTCTATGACTCATTAACCTTTCCCGAACTATGGGTCAAATAGTCGGCTAGGAGAGGTCGTAGCCAGGTTAAGACAACTTTCAAAATTAACTCGCTAGCTTTGGAAGGCAATTGGAAGGAAAACAATTAAAAATAACCCTGGTCCTCCAGGTTGGAGGTTAATCTAGGGGTTAATATTCTCTACTCATAAAACAGCATCTGATTATGGAAACAAGGACTAGAATAAATTATGCTTTTCTGGTTACATCAGAACACCAGCACAAAACTGCAGATATGAATGGGACTAGCGAAAGCCAACAGGAAGCTGGTCACACCAAGAGTATCCTGAACACGAGAACCAATGGGACTCGTACTATGTACAAGACAGGAACACAAGCCCAAGAGTCAAGTGAAATGAAGGAGAAATGAGCTGCACAGGATTTTGCAAAAAAAATAGAGAAGCACAGTACAGGAGAGAAAGTCATATACACTGGTAGAAAAAAAAAACGAGTAGAATCAGGGAGAAGTTTCCACCATGTTCAGTAAATCGGCTACGAAATCACTTACTTATAGAGTACAATCCAGCCAACGAATGACTAATAAAAGCACGACTAAATACAAAACCTATTTAGACACTCATCTTTTAATTTCATTCTCCTACAAATGAAGCTGATAAAAAAAAAAAATAAGCGGAATTCTAAAAAAATACTCCAAGATGAGAAAAAGAAAATACTACAAAAAGACCTAACAATCTTCATTGGAGATTTCAATACTTAAGTAGGCGATGATAACAACCTTTATGGCAGAATAATGGGGAAACAGGGTTGTGGTAGCATGAACGGAAATGGAGAATATCTGGTAGACTTCTGTTGGCTGAACAATTTGATAATATGCGGAACACTGTTCCCACACAAGGAGATCCATAAAATGACTTGGATATCACCTAAAATGATATTTACTATAGCAAGCCGTTCTCGTCAAAACTATGTTAAAACCATTTCTCGAAAAAATTACACACTGAGAATTAAAAAAAACCACACTGAGATTAAAAAATCTAAAAACACACACTGAGAATTTAAAATTACACACTGAGATTTCATAAAGACGCACCGAGATTAAAAAAATGAAAAACATACACTCAGAATTGAAAATTACACACTGAGATTTCAAAAAGACACACTGAGATGAAATAAACTAAAACACAAACACTGAGAATTTGAAATTACACACTGAGAATTTAAAATTACACACTGAGATTTGTGCACACTTTTTATGCGCACATATCTAATTAGCATACTTAATCTGAATCTATTACAAGCTTAAAACAACTAGGAGACAGAACTCGTTAGTCCTTCAATTTGGCGCCAAATGTTTTATAAAAAAACATTAGAAATACAACGTATAGAAAAACTACGTTATTAAATACCAATAAAACAAGAAAAATACTTACTTACTCAGAGAACAATTGAAACTTTTTCACCAGTAAATATCTATTTTGAAATAAAAGTATTAAAATTCGGTTTAAAATGTCATTTCAAGCGTCAAATGATGGCTTATTATACGCTTATTTCAAAAATATATTGTTTCTATACAAAAAAAAAACTAAATAAGGAAGATAATTTGAGACTTCCGGTATAATTTGATAGTTCACTTGACACTGATTCCAAAAATATATGGTTCTATGTACTTTTACATTAAATATATTAAAAAAATAGCTACTTCCGGTTTACATAAGGTCACTTCCGGTTGGCTTTCCAACCTCAAATGATAATGCAAAAAGTCCCATGACTTTATCATGTATACTTTTGAGGTAAAAGCAAAGGTCAAAATCTAGAACGTCAAATTTACCAATGACCTTGAGCTCAATTTCAAGGTCATAAACCAAGGATCTCAAATCAAAAGACCCTACGTCTTAATTATATATGGTTAATGAGTTATATCACCATACACGCTATTTTAATATAAAAGGGGAGAAAACTCCTATTTAATGTTAGCGTACCCTTTCAACCAAAATGTATGTGTTACGACATGTTGCAACTAACTATTTAGTAAAAATAATTTGTCTATTTCTAATATAATTTTTGAAAAAAGTGAAAATAAGCCAAAATCAAATTTTAGTATATGACCTTGACCTTTGACCTTGTCCTAATTTTCTATTTTTTGGACCAAGGACCTCAAATCAAAAGACCCTAGGTCTCTATTACTTATGGTTTACCAGTTAGAAATGCATATCACTTATATCAAATGCATAAGGGAAATAACTCTCATATGGAGTCTCCGGACCGCTTTGGTGAAAACCAAACTAAACATCCTGAAGATATAGAGAGCAATTTGGTAAAATAAGTTTGTCGTAATCTTTTACGGTTGCGAAGAAGAAGCAAACACAAGAAAAACAGTGTTCGGGGAGATAACTCTTACAAAGAAAAGTATTCGGTTAAGCAGGGTCAGTTTTGAAAGCGCATAAACTGTTTGATATCATATACCAAATATCAAATCGACATCTTGCGAAACAACCAAACAGCGAAAGAAAAAAAATTAGGCGGAAGAAAAAACAAATAATCAGAACAAAATCAATAGGTCTTTCCACGGAAAAGTGGAAAGACCTAATTATAAGAAAACATTGGAACAATCTGCAAAAAGACAAACCGAATGTACTGAAATGATTACCCAAGTGCCTATTATAGCATATAAACGTAACAAAAATATAAAAGATTACCTTGCGAAATCAGGGTAACAGTTGAAAGACTTTTGAAAAGGGACTCATGCTTATACATTTTTAAGCAAAAAATCTCGATACACTGTTAGTAATAATCTGAATTATAGGCAACAAACTGATGAATAGGAGTTAACAAAAAACGATGTTAAGCCTTGAAATTTATTACGAATGTTGGTTGAAGGAACCACATTTCATTATAACGACGAGAGTTCGGGAGACCAATATATTAATCTGTTGAATTATTCATCTCGTGAATATTCATTAGTAATGTGCATATTAATCTCAGTGTGTATTTTGAAATCTCAGTGTGTCTTTTAAAATATCAGTGTGTAATTTTAAATTCTCAACGTGTGTTTTCATTTTTAAATCTTAGTATGTAATTTTAAAATCTCAGTGTGTAATTTCGATTTCTCAGTGTGTTATTTTAGGTTTTAAATCTAAGTGTGGTTTTTAATTCTCTGTGTGTAATTTTTCGAAAAAGGGTTAAAATAGTTTTGACGAGAATGGCTTGCCATAATTTACCATATAGCATTCAACGGAAATGGAGGATCCTTATAGGGTATAAGAGTAAGGCGAGTTACGATGTAGGAAGTGACAATCATCTTGCCACAGCTTATATTAAACTCAAACAAAGTAGAGCATCAATAAATTGCAACATACTGAGATTTGACACAGGAAACTCAGAGATATAAAATAAAACATGACTTTTAATTAGATTTTAACAACCGCTTTCAACTCCTAGAACATTGTAATAACATGGATAAAATGAAATGAAACAGGAAATGAACAATGGCATGAAGTGGAAGAAATGTTTAAAAGATAATCTTGGGTTTCAAAAGACAAACACACTAAGAATGGATCAAACCAGGGGCATGGATTTTTGTTGACAACAGGAAAGAACTAATGAAGAAGATATTTCAAACATGCTCTGATAAACTGAAAGAGAGATTAATGGGACAATGCTCCAACTTTAATAAGAAAATAAAGAAGGTATCTAGAAAAGATTACATTGAAGGGATGGTGAAGGAGACTATAAAAGCTGCTTCAGAGCAAAGAATGGGTGATGTTTTTCAGATCACAAAAAAGCTGTGTGGCCACAAAAAGAAATGCCAACATGCCAGTGAGAGACAAACAGGGTCAACTAATAACATTTGAAAGAGAGCAAGAGAGTAGATGGAATGAACTTTCAAAGAAGTTTAAAATATGTCAGAACCAGAAACAACAGCAAACATGCCTATTTGAGAAAAAGATCTTGAAGTGAACACGGTAATTCCATCAAAGTCCGAGATAGTGTGAGCAGTTAAGAGCCTTAAAAATTGCAAAGCTCATGGAAATGATTAGCTATCAGCAGAACTATTTAAAGCAGATCTAACCTTAGCAACAAACATTTTTACACCCACCTTTTAAAAAGATTTGGCAATATAACAAGATACTTTAAACCTGAGTAGAAGGAATCATCATAAGATTGTCTAAGAAAAGTGATCTCACAAACTGTAGAGGGGCAACCTATTATTGATTCCGAGTGATATACTGATAGAAAGGGTTAAAACAGCAATAAATAACAAACTCAGAAAATAACAGGCAGGTTTTAGAAAAGGAAAGAGCTGTTGATACCATATTTGTGTTACGAATTATTATTGAACAGCGCACTGTTCGGTAGAGACAACTGATATAAACTTCATAGACTTTGAAAAAAAAGCCTTTGACAGCATACACAGAAAAAAGGATTATGAAAGATCTTATTAAGAGATGGAATAGTAGCAAAAATAGTTATTCAAATGTTTTATACAGAATTTATATGCACAGTATGAACTTCACCAGAGAAAATCAGCAGTTAGACAAGGTTGTATTATGTCATCTCTTCTTTTCATAATAGCTGTCGGTTGGGTAATGCAATCAACCATAAGCAGTAACAACAAAGGCATCAGGTGGAATCTCCCTTTACCTATCTGGAAGAATTGGACTTTGCAGATGATCTTGTCTTACTGTCACATCTCGAGAAACACATGCAAGCCAAAACCACAACATTAAAAAGAAGGCAAGTATGATTAAACTCATCATCAACAAAAAGACATCAGAGGTTATGCCCTTTGATATTTCAGAGCCTTCTGAAATAGGGTTAAATGGGACACATTTGGAATGCACTTTTAATGATGATGTTGATAACAAAATGGAAGAGAAACGGAGTGATTTCTCCTTTGGTATTGTTAATTTTCCTATCCTTGGTGGAGAGGTTCCGTTTTGCTGTTTTTTTATGAAGTATACACTTGTCAGTATTTTACAAGAGGGTTGCAAATATCATAAATTAGTCAAAACTTGAAATAAATTTTATCACAATCACGTTGAAGTATAATTCCTCTTGCAGGAATTAAATAAAAGAGGTATTAGACATTTAGCGGTTTACATTTATATTGTTTATAAAGTAAACAAATTACCGATTCTAATAATTTTCCTTTAGACCTTCTTTCTGGCTCAGTAAAATTATTGATAAATAGTATATCTAAACTGATATGGTCGATCATTGCCTCTGATTTTTTTTAGATTACTGGGTAATAGCAGTCTCGTTAATTCATTGTTTGAAACATTACTCAAAGATGTTTGTTTTTACATGGAAATTCTGTGCATTCATTTGTTATGTACATTGCACATTACGGCGTATTCTTACACTGTTTATAACGTTGATGTAACAAATCTATACTGAAATGGTTTGTAGACTACTTTTTTAAAATCATTTTTTTATTTTGCCTAACTGTTGTCTGTTCCCTAATGTTTTGTTTTTGATGGCCGCTATATTATGTCCCTTCCTTGTTTTATAAAGGTATCTGCATTAACCTGTATTTATCATTATAAACGATAAATCAAAGATTGTGCCTGTCCCAAGTCAGGAGCCTGTAATTCAGTGGTTGTCATTTGTAGCTGTATATCATATTTGTTTTTCGTTCATTATTTTGTACATAAATCAGACCGTTAGTTTTCTCGTTTGAATACTTTTACATTTGTCATTTCGGGGCCTTTTATAGCTGACTATGTGGTATGGGCTTTGCTCATTGTTGAAGGCCGTACGGTGACCTATAGTTGTCAATTTCTGCGTCATTTGGTCTCTTGTGGAGAGTTGTCTCATGGGCAATCATATCACATTTTCTTATTTTTATATTCAGCAACCCCGACTCCTTTTAAATTTAAGATGAATTCATAAAGGTCTGGGAGGGGGTTCTCTATTCTTTTTACTTTTTGTCCGTTATTGTCTATTCTTTATATTTTAGCACCTCATTATTTTCTATTCTTTATTGTTTTGGTCGATTTTTCTCTATTCTTTATATTTTTTACCCATAATTCTCTATTCTGTAACCCCCATCCACACCCTGGCCTCACTCATATGATCCATAACTTGGACAAGCAGTTACTGGTATTAACTTGTTAGAAACATGTATATTTTCTTTTTAAGAGTAGGTACATTCCTAGAGTTGGCCAAGGTAGAACGTATAGAAAACAAAAGAACAACTGGTTTGTAATTAAGGAGTGCATCTTAATAATGGTCCTTATTGTCTACATTAAGATTTTCGCCTTTTCCCCAAAAAATGCAGAATGATTTTGCGACAGGAAACTACTTCAAGGTAGAACGAACTTACATCCTATCAAATTGAATACTTATATTTTGGCATTCATTTTTGACTTTCCTCAGAGTGTTTATGATGCATTGGGTGTAAATTGATTGACATTTAAGTATGAGAAAACACCACGTGGTTAATCTATTATTGAAATAAGGTGTGGTATGATTGCTAATGAGACAACTACCCAAAGAGTCTAAATGACGTGAATTTAAGCAACTATAGGCCACTATTCGGCCTTCAACACTGAGCGAAACCCATACCGAATAGTCAGCTATAAAAGGCTCCGCGACATGACAAAATCAAAACCACTGGTCTGATTTATGACAAAAAAATAATCGAAAAACAAACATGACAGACAGCAACCACGACGACCTCTGAATAACAGGCTCCTCTTAGTGGTAATTGGCTCTTTTATATCGGTACCTTGTGGGTTTTTTTTTGTATTTTTGTCATGTTTTTGTGTGCCTTGTGCCAATCTGACGAGTCAAGCCTTTTCCAACTTATTTTATAGTTTGTTTTCATGTTGTGCTGTTACGCCAGAGTCTTGGCTGAAGGAAGGATTGAGCACACACAAACATGTTTCATCCCGCTATAGTCTGTCCAAAACTAGGACCCTGTGCTTTAGTGGTTGTCGTTGGTTACTGTCTGTCTTATTAGTTTTTCGTTTGTTGTTTTTAGTATAGATATGGCAGTTGGATTTCTCTTTTTCTCATTTGTTTCACGTTTTGTCATACTGGGGCCTTTCATAGCTTACTAAAAGGTATGGGTTTTGCTCAATGTTGAAGTCAATGTGCACTGCCCTTTAGTTACTTAAAACCTCGACCTTTGGTCTGCAGTGGATATTCGTACCATTAAAAATCATACCATACCTATTACTTTTATATTGGTAACTGCCTATACAAAGCAAACCATGCTGAATTGTGCTGAATCTGGCAATGACTTCGCAAGTGCGTCACACATATATGTAAAATCGGGATTGCAGAATAGGGGGTTACGGAATTAAAGTTGGTATCAGTGTACGTACACCAAGACATTCCCCGTCCGTAAGATTTGTACTTGCAGGGAACATAGTAACACAGTCTTGCCTTCCCGGCCGATGTGTTCATTTACCAAAAATTCTCTAATTCGAAAAAAGACCATACTGACCAAAGTTATTTTTTCACTTCGTCATCGATTGCAATCGAAAGAAAACGTTTATTTAGGTTCAGTTAATTTTAAGGCATTTGCTAGAGAGCAAAATAAGTTGACCAGTGTCAATATAATTAAACGTGCGATACAGTGGTACTTTGCTGCACATATTAAGATTTTTCAAAAGACTGAATAAAAAAGCAAAGCAAAGCAGACCTTTCACAAGCTAATTTATGAAGAAGCAACGCATATCATTTTGAAATTAATATATTTAAATTTTTCCTGCTGTACAGATTTAGATATTTGTATGTTCTCCCTTGAACTGAAAATAATGTTAAAAGTAGAAAACACTATATATACTTACAAATTCGATTTAAGAATATAACTTAATATTACAGTTCATGCGTAGATATGTCATAGTGAGCATTTTTTCCTTATTTTAGGATGTTCGCTTGTCATGTTTTGGGATTTTTGTCAGATTTTCGGAATCCTCTGTTTTTTTTCCATTTGAATGCCTTAAAAAATTTTGCCCATTGACCCCCATTTTTCTTTTTATAAATCTTTTACATATATAATTATAAGCCATCTGTAAAAGTCTTATAAAATCTTTGTTATTTTCTAATAGTTTTGAGAACTTAAACTTGTCAATGATAAAGCTATGAAAATCTAGAGAACATTTTCCGCCAAAATTTCAATGGCTCATATCTCGAAAACAAGCACATTGACCTTTATATATTTTTTACTCTTTTGGTTCCTTTATTAATCCCCTATCAATCTATAATAGTGTTATGAAAAGCTTGTTATTTTGAAACTGAGTAGCGAACCTCCTTAATTGTGTTACAGACCAAGGTTTTTGAAAGTCGTGTTAGTTTATTCACTTCGTGTGTCACCCCATTTTGTATCGTCAACATTTTAGTTAAGTATATCGTTTGTTATTTTAATTGCTCAATTTATAGTATCAAGCCAAATTCCTTTTCCTACCTGTTGTGATGAATTATTAATGGTTACTTATCCTGAAGGTCTGGATGGGGTAAACAGAATGAAGAATAAAAGACAAAAATGAAAAATAAACATTAAATAAAGAGAAAAATAGACAAGAAATAAAGAATAAATATTATGGTGCTAAAATATAAAGAATAGAGAATAATTAGCCAAAAATGAATAAAGAGTAGACAAAAATGGCCCTAAAAATTAAAGGATACAGAAAAGAAGGACCCCCCATCCAGACGCTCAGGCAATGTTGACCTTAGGCTTCAACTCCCTCAGGCAATGTTGACCTTATGATTCAACTCGCTCAGGCAATATCGGCCTTATGCTTCAACTCCCTTAGACAGTGTTGAACTAAGGCTGTTCTTTTTATGCCCTTTTGGTTTTAAGCGCTCCAACATTTTATATTTTTGGCTTTTTAAACTTCTATCATCGAGCATACATGATGAAGGTCATTCCAGAAACACGGGTTGTACGCATGGTCATCATATCATACTAGTATTTACTGTAAGCAAGCTCAAACCTAATATGCTGATATGAAACCATGACGCTCTACACTCTAATATCGGTGGATGCAATTGTCTTGCTTCACTCATACCTATCTTTTTCATTTCCTTGTCTGTTTATCTGTGTTCTTATATATGTATTATCAGTTTCATTTCGAGTCTTATTCATGAATGCTTTACTTTGTTGGTACCCTATTTATCTATGTATGTATTACTTCTTGTTGGCTTTGCTGGTTTAGACACGGGAAAATGTATATGCATATGATTCTTAAGCACTGTCCCCTGGTGTCTCCTCCAGCTAAGCCATTAATTTACCAAAATGTGTGTCTCCCCTTGGGTCGCACTGCCGCAAACATCCTTATTGCAGAGAACTCAACATTTGAAATCATATTATATTGTTTTTGTTATTACAACACCGGCATTATACATTGTATTCTTGTACTGTATTGTTTGTATAACTGAATTATGATTGTACATTTGTCATTGTCCCCTGAGGGACCTTAATTGGAATAAACACATATTGTATTGTATTGTATTGTATTGGTACCTTGTCTGCATTATTTTCATGTTAAAGCATGCACATGCAGATGGTATATATAATGCATTTTGACATGATATTTACTGTCAGAGAGAGGGTTTCTTGTTGGTCTTTGACTTAATTAATATATTTTCAAATTTCCATCAACACTTCTCCGACAGTTTTGTTGTACACTTTTATTTGTCTTCTGTAAAATGTAATTTTTTAAAAGTCTTTGACGAGAAAAGAGAAATAAAATGTCATATTTCGTATGTTGATGCAATTTCCAATCATCCGTCAGTGTGGCGTTGTTTTTAAATATTTATAGAGGCTGACTCCATGAAGATATACCGCAGAAAGTAGATTGATGAATCTTATTGAAATACAGACCCTGTATCTACGCTTTGTTTACAAGGATCTGACAATGCTAAATTCATCTTTCCGGTTTAAAGACATTTCGGGATCCTCTGTTTGGTCGTGTTGCAATTTCATTGGCTGATGTAATAAAATTCAAAAAAGAAAGTAAAACGGAGTGGTCAGCAAAGCCTGGACACAGGATCTGTATTTAAATCTGATTGATATTTGATAAGAATATCTGTTTATCGAAGGCGGTTGATGTTTTTGATATGTATCATCTATTTATCTACAGTAACTAGTATTATGTAACAAATATATTTGTTCGTCGAGAAAATAACAAAGATGTTTCTTCTCGAGTAAAAGATCAATTCTATAAGAGAGTATGGATTGGGGTTGACAGAAAAGAGAATAATGGGTGAAAAATAGAAAAATACAGAAAAAAGGACAAAAATAAGGAATAAAGAATAATGGGGTACTAAAATGTAAGGAATAGAGAATAATGGGTGAAAAATATAAAGAATACAGAAAAAAGGACAAAAATAAGGAATAGAGAATAATGGGTGAAAAATAGAAAGAATAATGGGTGAAAAATATAAAGAATACAGAAAAAAGGACAAAAATAAGGAATAGAGAATAATGGGGTACTAAAATATAAGGAATAGAGAGTAATGGACAAAAAAAAATAAGAAAAGGGCCTAAAAAATTTAAGAATACGTAAATAAGCACTCCCATCCAGATCCTCCTCTATAGCATACGGGATAATTAAGTGTACCTTGTCATATTAGTAATTAACGAGGTTATAATTGAATATATGATTAATAAAAAAAACGAAATATTTAGACATAATAAAGTTTTCATGTTCTATACCATTTTAAAAGTGCACATTTTTCATGTCATAAGATTTTGGAATAATAAATTTTTGACAAATTTTGAAACTCCGAGCACGAATATTTCGTAGTATGTCCATTAACTAATAATAATAACTATTTGTTTCTAGAATTAATGTTTAAATGAAGAAAAAACAATAGAAATCTTTAAAAGAATTGCAAAACCTGTATGGTGTGAGATTGCTCATCATTAAAGACCATACTGATTTCTACATGTAGTTTTTTTGTATGAATTTGTTGTTGAGTTTGTGTATCTTTGGCTTCATTCAATCAAACTTTATACATATATGACATTTCAGTGGTTTCGAAAAAAATAATTCTAATATGACGTCCTTCTTTCGCATTGTAAACAAAGCCATGTTCTAATTCCAATAGAACATAGGTGTACTTGATTGACAGTACAATTAAAATTTCAGTGGTTTCGAAAAATAAAATAAACAATTTGTATAATCTCTTTATTACCCTATATACAATAGCAAACAAGTACAGGCAACCTTTTCTTATTTAGGAGCAGCGGAGAGGAAGTGGTATTTTTTCAAACAAGATAAAAAGACAGAAAAAAATACGAAAAAAACGTGTGATACATGAAAGGTTATTTCTATTTTTAAAGTGTATATTTATTGTATGAGGAAGAATAAATTATGACCACTTTTTCAAGGTCAAAAGGTAATCAAGCTTTAATAATCCCTTGACTCCAACTGCCCTCTCTAGATAAGAACGTGATTGGTTAATGGATATGGTAATAGTACGTATAACTTATCAACATACGGGTATTGGTTTTAAAAATAACAGATAATGCCTTATCTATATCCATAAAGTAATAATTTCGAACACCATGAATATCCTTAGCAGCTAGAAACACGTGTATTTTTTGTCATATCATTAATTATACTACAAAATTTGATATAAAACTTAAGATTTCAATTAGCACACATTGCATGAATAAAACATCAAACCTCATTCCCTGTATTTGAGATACCTATTATTCTTACAATTGTTCAAGAAGAATATGGTTGTGTCATTAAAAACACAATTCTACTTTTTCTTTCCGTTGTAGTAGCCACTACCATAACTGCTACCATGGTTACGGTTGTTTCCATAATTGTTGTTGCCATAGTTACCATTATAGCTATTATAATTGTTTCCATATCCATGTACGCTTTCCGATTTCCCATAAGATTTGTAATGTTTTGAAACCGGAACAGGTGCCGGAACATAGGCTGGACCTCCAAAGAGCGGCATTGGTTCATATACAATAGGACCAGGGGGCGGTGGGATATTAACACGTGGTGAAATGCCTCCTGCCTGTCTATTTGCCCACCATCCAAGACCAAACTTTGCCAAAACCGGCAACCCAAGTGGTAGAAACGGTGCAAAAAATCCAAAACTTGGAAGACCTAAACCAGAAGAGGCAATGACTGGACCAACTGGGCCAACAATAGGACCTTGGGTGCTTGGTGGTGTATCTGTAGTTCCCGTTACGCCTGTTGGGTCGACGGTAACAATTGATATTCCAATGGAAGTAGTCGTCGAGTCTGGGGAAATTGTAGTAGTTGCAACTGTTGTTGAAGAGCCTCCGATTGGAACACTTGACAAGTCAGTTGGGACAGGTGTCGCTGATGTCGATGAAGTCCCATTATCACCGCCTCCATTGATTGAACTATAGGTCGATGTGTAATCTGGATACTCGAAATCTGGTGGTATTGGTTCACCAGTAGCCAAAACATTCACGTCTGCACAATTAACAAAAGCTGGTTGCTCCCAGTATCCCACCCCACAAAGTCCTGTCGGGTCGCAACTGTATTCGTTGGCTGTAAAAGATTCAAAAGGACACTGTTTGAATTTATGATTGACTTTTTACATTTATTCTTCCATTTTTGCAAATTAGTAGTTTATAAGATTTTCTGTTTTTTTTTTTAATCTACATATCTGTCAATGAGTTGTGTTATTGGCTGTCTTATCAAATTAAGTCTATGTCTACCGTGAGCTCAGCATGACATGACTGCTACAAATCAGCCATGATGCATTAACTAAGTTATCATTTAAAGCGATTATGACAGAAATTTGTAAATACAAAAATACGGCAATGAATTTCAGAAAAAAAAACTAAAAAAACAAAAAACAAAAACACGGAACCTTTTTTATGGAGATTCGTAAATATTACACAAAATCTGCTGACATCGTCGATATAGAAAAGTTCCTTCTATGCGGTAAAGATCAAATATAATGCTCAAAATATGATTGAAATTTAATGCTGTACATCAAAATTAACTAGAAATTTAAAATTGATATCGGTCTTAGTTCGTGCCATTAAATATATGTTTGAAATAAAAGAAGAATCTGTCTTCGCTAACTAATATTTTATTCTTTAATTTAAGGAATGACTGTAATATTTTTTCTGTCTATGAAGAAATAACATCAAAAATGTGGTGCACACTGAATAACCTGCGTAGCGGGTTATTCAAAAGTGTGCACCACATTTTAGGTTATTCCGAATAGACAGAAAAAATATTACAGTCTTCCTTATAATTTAATTCTAAATTCCATTTTTAAGGAGTAAATCATGAAAAAAAAAACGTTGATGACGTCACGGTCACATGACAAAATTATGTTTCTCAAGACAAAAAACTTTCAGCCAATCAGAAGACGTGTTACATCCAAAATTAAATTATTTTATTTTATTTTTGACTTCAGTTGATACTTTCTAATTGGTTCTCGTGTCACATCGAATATAAACACTGAACAATTTTTCATATATCTGAAACCTTTTCTGATAAGTCTGATATCTTGTATAAATTTATGCTTACCTATTGCATATGTGCGCTTCTTATTCGCAGGTTGTAAATTGCTGAATATACGTGCTCGCATTTATTTTTCTCTGCGTTTGTTGTCATTGACTATACGATTGCGCTGATAGGGCAAATTTATTTAAGCGCATAACATGCAGCAGAAGAGCTCATTTTCCGATGCACTTACAGTGCATAAGCGCATAAAAGATATAGCAAGTACAAAATCAGGCCGAGAGAAAAACGATCAAACTTAAGGCTTTGGCAAAATATGTGCAAATAAATTTCATAAGCGCAGAAAAAATGCAGAGGAGCAAAAATGTAGCAAAATGTTAAATTGAAATGTAAATACAAATCTTTATGCACATTAAGTGCACAAGCGCATAAAAAATGTAGCAAGTAAAAAATAAGCCCGAGAGAAAAACTATCAAAGGTTTTGGCAAAACATGTGCAAATACATATTTCTAAGCGCAGAAAAAATGCCGTGCAGCAAAAATGTAGCAAAATGTTAAATTGAAATGTAAATACAAATCTATAACTTAGATGTACTTCCGGGGGAGAAAATGAAGATAGCTATAGATATGGTTGACATTTATCTGCAGGCTAATTATTCATGTTAATTTTAGAAAAATGTCTATCACTTATACATGTGTGTAAATTTTACTAATTTATTTTTCGGTATATATCGAGGACAAATATAATCTAAAAGCAAGATAAATAAGCTAGTGGATCATCTGCATTTTTTTCACTGGCAGAAAATGTTACAAAACGATTTTCATACTGATGCTACATTTTCAAATTAAAATTATTGAGGATCTGTAGGTGGCTTGTAGCATGGCAAAATTTCTGCCCCTTTCATTTTCAAGTGGCATTTCAAATTGTCCAGCCCTTCATCCCGGTTGGCCTACCTTGAACAACCTACCTATTGTAGTAATTGTTTAATTATTTTCCTTTGAATATGTTTGAAATATTTGTCACTGGACGTTAAACAAGTAACAATCAAACCTCGAATGCCAAAATATAATCTAAAAGCCAGATAAATTAGCTAGTGTGTCATCAGATTTTTCTAGTGGCAGAAAAATGATACAAAATGATATTTTCTTATTCACACTGATGATACTTTTGAAAATTAAAGGCATCTGAAACAAAACGGTTTTCCAACTGCTGAACGGGTCCAAATAAATTGTATTTGCCACCTCATATATTATTTATATTTTATTTATAAACGATCGTTTTATCAGTTTTATTACCATTAATTATATATGATATTCTAAAATATAAATTGTATCTATTTTTCAGATTAGATACAATATATATAAATTGAATGCTATTTAATTTTAGGAAATTTTATAAATAACACTATCATCAAAGACTTCACTGCCCCAAGAGTTGACTTTGGTATTAAAATATGGACATTTATAGACTAAGTAAAGTAAAACCCTAAGCGTCATTTGGACTGTGCGGAATATATACAGTCATGTCTGGTTGGAATGGGGAGGTTAAAGCCGATGTCCCGTGTAAGGTAGCAATATACAGTTAGGAAAAGAAAAAAATAATACCCTCATAAATTTTACCATCCCCTTTTCCTTGCTTTCTTACAAATTAAGCCTACTGTTTGTGTCATATATGTGCATATGTATGTAATCAGTATCTTCCATAGATTTGATTCCCAGTAGTTAAAATGGTGAAATATAATTTCTTTTTGGTGTATCCATGGCGACAATCTACATTTATTTGCTATAAAATATTGCAAAAAGGGGTGTGAAGATGTAACATATTTCCCCAAATTTGTTTAAAAGTAGAATTTCAATCCCTTGGAGTGATACCTTTTCTGAAACTGTTTACATCTATCTATCAAGAGATCAAACAAAATCATATGTCTTTCATCTCATTTTTAGTAAAATTATGTCGAAAAGTTCGTGTAAAAAAAAAATTGTTTGTAAATATTGCAATAATTTCTGGACCTATGGCTGGTCGAGATATGAAACTATGGACAGTCAAACTGAAAATAGCCCATAAAACATGTCAAAAATCATCTTGATAATCCTATAAACCCACTTTGAAGGCTTAATTAGTCATCAGCTGTCTAAAAATCCACCGGGGCCAAAATGCGAAACCAACACTCCTAACTGTGTATTGCTACCTAAGGCGAATGCCACGCTTTGTGCACGCTAAAGAACCATGACGGGAACTCCTTTAGGGATCTGTAAATGGCTTGTAGCAAGACAAAATTTCTGTACCTATCATTTCCAGTGGCAGTCCAAATTTCCCGCCATTCAACCCGGTTGAACTATCTTGAACATCCTACCTATTGTAGTAATTGTTAAATTCAGTTTTCGTTTGAATATGCATGAAATATTTGCCACTGGACGTTTAGCAAGCAACAATCAATCCCCGAATGCCTGTTTCACGATTGTAACTATTCAAAATTAAATCATGCTTCACTGTTGCTGTAGATAATTAATGTTTATAATTTGAAATTTAATTGTCCATTTTTATCTTAATTGCTGCTAATGAATGTGCATTCTTGATTGATTGTTTGTTGGTTTTTAACGCCACTTTCAGCACTATTGGGTATTTCGTTGCGGTCATTTTTTATTAGTGGAAGAAGCCGGGGTGCCCGGAGAAAACCACCGACCTTCGGCAGGAAGTGCATTCGTGGCCATTAGAGATTCATTTGTTTTCAGCAATTTGAAAGTATTTCTAAAAAAAAAAAAAAAAATAAAAAAATGCACACATCGAATAATTTCTTTCCATATTGTTCTGTATCCACACTTGTAATTATTGACAGTTTTGATAGAGTGAATGATAATGTCCTCATTTTTGGTTTAGATGTTATATTTTGATCATTAGAATGAACCTTTAGGTGGTTGAAAAATAAATAAATCTCTCTTGTATACTATGTTACTACGTTAAAATGATTAACTGCTTTTGCAACGTTTGTTCGTACATCTCATTAGAAAATCTTTAAAACAAATATGTCCATTCTATCAAATATCTTCAAAACTGAAAATATCCCCTTCCCGTATATATTAAAGAAGCTTCGGTTATTTTAGAGTTTATGTGTGCTAAATTTGTCTGCTCGTCTTTACATTCTACTGTAGACTTCTTGTAAATTTATCATTGTCGCGGTAAATATTTTGTTCAAGGGGAGATAATTTCTAGAGAGTGATGCTTTTCTATTGTTGGTTAAAAGTCTTGAATATTTTCTCAAATAACATTATGATAATACCGAAGCTGTTTATCATCGCCCTATTGCAATTATCACTCCTTAAAACTCTTTATATAGTGAAATTTTAAATCTGCCGATATTATACAAATAATGTAGCAATTTATTGTTTTAAGATATGAAGACTTTGTTTACTCCTATTTAAACGGCTTTTTTTGTGCTGCAAAAATGAATGAGATTATACGATTTCTCGCGAAGATAAATACATGTACATAGATACGGTAATAACCTGTAGAATATGAGATTTCTTCATTCCAGAATTTTGAATTCGCCAAATGTTTAAGTCGAGGTTTAATGAGAGATATATATAATAATTAATTATCTAAAGTTGCAGAATCGGTTTCTCAAATTATTGAAAGGTTACCTATTCCAAAAGCATTTACCGGAAAACACGCGACAATGTGGTTTATCAAAATAAGTAATAGAACCTACAAGATCGTTCAAAAACTAAAACAATGCAGTTGGCTATAATTTAATACTTGAAACTAACTGACTAAATTTTGCATCAATTTTTATGAACGTTGAGGTTGGGTAGTTATATTTCATATTGCAAGATGCTCGCAATAGCTTCATAATGTATCTATAGCATTGACTCCAGTATTACATTAAAATATAGTTCTATCACAAGCTTCAATATAAATGTTGTGCTTGCAGTTGATTCGTTGCTGTAAAACAATAATGGTAGAAAAGCTCATGATTGCAGTTCTTGCAAAACTCAGTAAACAATATGAACTTTATACGCTGTAAACATGGTAAACGTCATTAAGAAAGCTTCAAGTCAAAGGCAATGATCAGCATGCAGGCTTTGTCTGCAAAGTTTCATAATAATTCATAGTTTTTAGAAATTTAGCCCGCTGTGCTGTTTTTTCACATACAATGAATTTGTCTTCGAATTCACTGTCGGGTATTTTCATTGAGCTACATGTTTATATAATTTGGTGTAATACCAAAATGATGCTTGGTTTGATAGCTACATGTTTATAAATGATGTATATATACAAATCCATGTTTTTTTTAATAGCTACATGTTTATAAATATTTGTATAAATACAAAGGCAGTTGTCTTACCTTGTGTTCTTCTATCTTGAATCTTCGTGTAAGAATCGTCTGCATGATCCACGTGAAGCGCGAAAAAGTTACTCCGTTTTGTAAAAAAAGTACTTGAATGTTTTCAACCGCAAAATATCTGACGTTTTTTCCCCATTCTTTATTTACCCCATTCTTTATTTACCCTAGGCAAATAAAATTACCTATCATACCTTTCTCTCAATATATTCGTCTTCTATTTGTTATATGGCACATTAACTAGAACTGTGCGTGTTACAGTTTTTGTAATAACTTAAGAATACAGTCAAATAATTCAAGAATAAATCGAGATGCATGTCGTTATAGTAACTCGGTACTACATTATATGTCTTGAAATTCAGAATAGCTTATTCGGAATAATCTGAAGTAAGTTTTATTAAGACAGAACGACAATTCGTTTGATGATTGTGAAACTTTTAGTTATATTTTCATTTAATCTATTTTAGTAACTCAGTATTATCAATAAAGGTGGCATGAACTTGTATTATACTTTTATACTTTGAAATTATTTTATTTTCTTTCAGAATTCAATATGTAAAATAAATTTTAATAAAAAAAAAATATTTTGGATATTTTTGAACGAAAATTAACAATTAAAGCGCTAATTACTTTTCTAATATACTGCTTACCAATAAATTATGAAACATATTCGTTTTCATTTTGTCGTCAAAACGACTTACATATATATATTTTAAGAACCTTTAGGTGAACAGAGGTCGCGAGTTTGCTGAAGCATTTATCAACTGTATAAAATTTATTTCTTCCTGGAAATTTATCTTTAATTTATTGCTTTTAGTATTTCTGTTTTACCTGTAATCCAAATCCAACGCATCACACAATGATCACCGGTCACTCCAGGTGGAAGTATCACTTCGAATGACCCATCCCCTTCGAAGTTGTTGATTGGAAGTGTATTTGAATTGGTATCCTTAAATATGAGACGGTTAAAGCATTGCTCTGTAACTTGAGAAGGGCTAGCAGGACAGCAGAGATCCATCATAAAGAAGCCACCTTCTTTCTTTCCCGTCACGGTAACTGTAATATTGACCGTAGTGCCTTCATGGTACACCTGAGTAACATATCCTTTTGCGTATTTTGCCGGGTTTTCGTGGTCAAGTGGTCCATTTTTAGGATCTCCACATAATCCGCATTTCTGTGATAGGTCATTGTGATCTTTAACCTTAAAAAGTTCAAAAGAGAGAATATGATTATGTCGATGCATCAATGAAACACTCCTGCATGCACTACATTAAGAAAAAAAACGTTTGCCAAATTCAAAGTCACCATTTTGTACTATATGCCGTTTGCATTGCCTTATTTACAGCGATTTCTGTGTAGTGTTTTGGGGACTTTTGTTGTATATATGTAGTCGTTTTGTTCTTTTTGGAAATGGTGTTGTCTGTTTTCTTCTACTAATGCCTCTTTTGAAAATATTTAAAAAATATTGTAAAGACATCTTGTAGCCAAATCTGTATTTGCGGAAGACATTTGCTTGTATCTATATATTAATCATATGATCTTAATATGAGGTATTTTGGCAGATTTTGCAGTTTTGTATCCAATACACGAAGCTTGAAGCCCTTAAGCAAATACGTAAATGACATTCAAAATATGAATGCAAAATATTTAACACATTTATGTCCTGTTAACATATGGAGGATGTAAATGATAGATTTATAATATTTTGTTATTTCCGAATACAAGGGGCCAAAAAGGGCATAGTATTATACAGTTGGGATCAGTTCTAACCTCTCTTCAGGACTGTCAGAATGATTAATTATAAACTGTTCTAGAACAGTAGAACTATTTTAGTTAGAACTGTCAGAATCTGTCCTAGAGAATAACTGTTCAAAACTGTTCTACGGCAGAACTGTAAGAATCTCATATAAAGTAGATTTATCCAAAACTGCTCTATGTTCTAGGGAAGAACTAACCAAAACTGTTCTATGATATACTACCAAGATATTTTCTTATGTAGAACTGTCAAAACAGTTTTAGGGTAGAGCAGCTTTAGTCAGAAACTGTTCTATGGCAGAACAGATAATGTTAGAAGCTGCTATAAAGGTGCAGGGAGAACTGTTCTAGAAACTACTCTAAACATGTTCTCCTGACAGTTGTTTTTTTAGGAGAGGTAAGAATTAATCGCAACTATACCGTATTCTGTTATTACGAGAAAAAAACATTCTGTTATGAATGTGTAAACCCACACATAGATCAGTGCTCACAGCTAGTAGTTTGTCAGAGACAGGGTTTAGTTAAATCCGTTTAAAACCGTAAACAGATAGGGAATATGTCGTGTTACTCATTTCGAGTTAAATACTGTGATATGACGCTAATTTACCAATGACAGTTAGATTGCTATACATTAAGGTGTAAACCGCTAAACGTAGACGGAAATAAAACCCACAAAGCCAAAATTTTAGTAATACGTGATAATCAGGTTCTACAGGTATACATGTGTGATCTTCCCATATTGTTGGCAACCGCCGAACTAAATTAGTAATAATAATCTTTCTACCATATGACTTTGCTACATATTTTGCTTGTGACCTTCAAAATTGTTAATTACAAGCAAATATTTATTGCTTTTAAAAAGGCCTGTGACACCATAAACAGAAATATACTACGGTCAAAACTAAATAGGCTTGATTCGACCTGTTGATACTATTTTAATACTTTTTGTTATTTTAATTAATATGGATCTTGTCTGTATACCAGCTTTGATTATTTGGAATATCTACTAATTTTCACTTCTTCGTACTACATTTGTATTAACATCAAGATTTTCTCCTTTAATCTGTACAGGAAGTTTTATTGTTGATATTTACCCCTTATGTATCTAGTGTTAAATTAGGTATTTATATGACAGACCTTTCTTGGTATTCCTAATTATTGGAAGATTTTATATAGACAGAAAAGTATACCTAAAACGACAAAGTTATTTTTCATTTACCTGTATATATTATGAAAACCTGTTTTTCAAAAGTGATTATTTTCTAAGGGTTTAATATTTCGCGGTAGTGTTTTGCCATGGCTTTATTTGGACTCGTTTGTTTGCTTTTGGCCTTGAATGTTTGTCCCTAATATTTTATTAACTATGTATTTACTTTCAGGTATCACAGATCAATTTATTCGTTCATAGTGTTTTAATTTACGTTTTGATTGAGTTAAGCCTTCCAATTGATGTTTTATCGTGTGTTTTCTATGTTGTGATGTTATACTATTGTTTCAGAAAAAGGGAGAAGGTTTGGTACCATTAAAACGTTTAATCCCGCTGCAAATGTTTGCACCTGTCCTAAGTCAGGAATCTGATGTACAGTAGTTGTCGTTTGTTTATGTAATTTATACGTGTTTCTCGTTTCTCGTTTTTATATATACTAGACCGTTGGTTTTACCGTTTGAATGGTTTTACACTAGTACTTTTGGGGCCCTTTATAGCTTGTTGTTCGGTGTGAGCCAAGGCTCCGTGTTGAAGGCCGTACATTGACCTATAATGGTTTACTTTATAAATTGTTATTTGGATGGAGAGTTGTCTCATTGGCACTCACACCACATCTTCCTATATCTATTGAGGTGGCAGAATATTTTTGTGCTGCTGTGCAGTCTAATTAAACAAATTCGTTATGTTCAGTACGATCAAATGGTCATTTATCAGAATGGTTTAATGTCAACAGTGGTCTTAAACAAGGATGTCCATTATCACCCTTGCTATTTAATCTCTATATAAATGTCATAGTTTCGTTCCTGAAATCATATGAGTGTGGTATTGATATACATGATGAACAAGTTTGCATTTTACTTTATGCTGATGATGTGGTTATTTTAGCAAATAACGAAAAGAATTACAAACTCTGTTAAACGCATTAGATAAATGGTGTGGAGATAATTGTATGAATATTAATTCTAACAAGCGTAATTTTGTGCATTTTAGAACACCATCTGTTGATAAGTCACATTTTGTATTCAAATGTGGAAATAATGTCATTGGATACTGTACTACTTAAACTTGTTTAGGTCTGGTGTTAAGTGAAATTTTATATTGTAATGTAACGCCTAATTAAGCTATTGCAGCTTCTGCAAGTATAGCACTTGGTCTTGTTATAGCAAAATGCAAAATTTTAGATATTGTATTTTCAAAACTATATGAAAGTGTGGTTCTCCCATTTGTTGAAGATGGTGCGGGTATAAGGTGTTGCAAGACTTTTTCTTTTATAAATGCCATTCATAAAAGAGCTTGTAGATTTTTTCTTGTAGTTGGAAAATATACTACAAAATTAACTGTTGCAGGGAATATGGGGTGGATGTATATCTTTCAAAAACAATGGCAATATCTTATTCGACTTTGGTGCCGTTTAAAAAATATAAGTGCTAATCGGTTAAACAGAAAGATTTTCATATGGGCAGATATTATGAGTATTATTATAACCACAAGTGTATAAAAATGGTAATTTTATGTAAGGAAAACATTTTTACTGAGTACAATGTAGAACATTTGTGTAACATTACAGAATATATTGATATTACCTCAGTAGTTGATATTATTATGTCAAGAACGTTCAGTAAGTATGATGATCATTGGCAATGCAATTTACAGTCAGAGAAAGATGTATGTAGAGTGACACCATTCAGAATCGAAACAGGAAGATTTGAAAATTTACCTTTACAAAATCGAATCTGTGATAATTGTAAAAATATTTAAGAAGATGAAGCCCATTTAATTTTAACGTGTCCATTTTATGACAATTTTAGGAAACAATTATTTGAAGAAGCAAAGCATTTTGAATCGATTTTATGTCTTTTGATGATAAACAGAAATAGTGTTTTTATTCACAGATATAATATGATTCGTAGCTGTTTCAAAGCCTGTTTGTAATCTTACTTCAAATAGACGTAGAAATGTTTTATAAGTTTATAATGTAAATAATGTACATATAAATATGTTTTATAATGACGAATTTGCTGCAATAATTTACTGTAACACTCAGTTAGTGTGTCTTATAATTCTGTATAGAATGGCTCTCTTTTTTATATCTTTATTAGACACTTAATGTTATGTTGTATCAAATATTATTGAGACATGAGACTTAAATAAAATTTTTGATTCGAATTGAATTTTTCCGAAATACTGCCTATCACTATTTTGTCATTCATATGCTGCTAAGTCGGCGAAAAAAGAGACTATATCATTGATATATATATATATATTTATAAAACCATACATGTATATGTACAAATCCGAGCACAAATGTTATTTTGTCTATCACTATACATCTCATTTATGTCAATGACAGTAATCTTTAATTTGCCAAATACTAGCACTTGACAAGAAAAGATAAAATCGAAATATTTTCATTTGAACTAAAACAAGGAACAATATCAGAAATGACATTAAAACATTTTGATTCTAGTAATTTAAGTGTGTAAACATTATTACAAAAAAAAACAACACTATATTGCATATATATAAACACAGAGTTAAATTAGAAGAAAAGTCGTTAAAAAAAATGCTAGGACAAAAGAAAAAGCAAAAGAGAACATATTTTTTTCAAATTCTATTTATTTATTCATTTTACCCAATTATATTAATTATAATGATAATAACAATTTGTATTTCTACTATTTTTATTTACATTTAGTAAACTTTACTTCTTTTGTTTTATTCAACTCGGAGGATCCTCCAATTCAGGATTTTGTTAATTTTCCAATTTTTTTTTCTTCTTTTTCATGTGTAATTTATTTAGTTTGTTTTTGTAATCTATAATTTTTCGTGTTTCTATTGTCTGTCTTTTACAATGGAAAGACTTTTTGAAAATCGCTATAAAGATTTATCGTTCGTAGCAATTAGCAGAAGTGTATTTCAACTTCCAAAAAAATTAATAGAATAAATATTCAAACTATACTATTCAACAAGTGACGATACACAAATTTAAACTCCCAACTTTATCATAAGTTAGAATAAATACGAAAAACTGTTAAATTATCCAATGAAACAAAATCATTTGCAAATCAAATGCATATGATTCAGAATATCTGACAAAGTTGAAAGAGAGAGAAAAAACCCCACCGAGTAACATTTACTTTGTGGAAAATGATGACAAAATTGGCACTCTTCGCAATTTTGGAGATGACGGAATTAAGTGTTCAAATATCTGCGAATGCATTCATAATTTTAATCAGTTTTAGTATCGGTTTTTGAAATTTTGGGTGAAAAAAAAAGATTTTTGAAATTAATAAAATTGCGAATTAAATTTTGAGCGTTTTTTGCCTGAAATCAATGTTTTTTTTTAAGAGTATACTCCGTAAATATGAGACCAATTTGGCATTATTTAGTTTGGTATCGTGTATGCAATTTCATAATATATTGGAAATGTATGTACTTTTACCGTAAATTTTGTTGAATAATATATCACTTTACCAATTCGCGCACAATATCTAGAGTATATACTTACAAATTTTCCTCCACAGTTTACGTTCATATCATCGTGATTCGCTTCAATATCGTTAGCAAATGATGCAGCTCCAAAATATCTCCAAATAGAGTTACGGGCCGCTGGATTTTTTAAATATCCACTACCATCAACGGAAAAATAACACAGAAATAGAACAAAAGTCAGCAGAACAATATCTCCCTTCATTTTTAATTGCCTTTTTTCAATAAAACTTATGAAAATTCACTTCATCATGCTCATATGAGAAATTCTTCCGCAATTTCTGAGCTATCCTTCCGTGGAATAACTTTTCGTAAAACCAGAAAAATGTCAAAAAGTTGCTTCGGGCTACATACGTGCAATCGGAGCATCATTCGGTCATTTCCGCCAAAGTTTCGGAAATATGTTTACAGATCGCTTCCTTCTGTGTAGGAGAGGCAGTTTTCATCTGCGAGTGTTTTTTAAGTTTTGGACATTATATCTTCAAAGATGGTTTTAAAGTTGATTTTTATATTTTATTCGTTAAATTGAGAAAATACGTCATGATTTTCGAATCATAGCAAGTTGATCAAAGTAAAATATGTTTTCAAATCATTTTTCTGTTGATTTTTTAAATTATAGGATCAACTAACGAGATATCGGACAACATAATTTAATTC
This sequence comes from Mytilus coruscus, assembly GCA_017311375.1. Classification (NCBI taxonomy): domain Eukaryota; kingdom Metazoa; phylum Mollusca; class Bivalvia; order Mytilida; family Mytilidae; genus Mytilus; species Mytilus coruscus. The sequence continues at coordinate 33,011,057 of CM029607.1, forward strand.
AATTTAATTTAATTTAATTTAAAAAAATGTGAAATAGATGGTAAAATAAGGATAATACATTTCCCACGGTACTCAAATGCCAACTTGGATTGATGGATTACTCGGAAGTTTTGAACAACTATATTACATATATCCGACCGTCTTATCGTTACGTCTTAGGCATGTAATTTTACATGATCGTTGATATATTTGATAAACTCTATATACATTTTTTTTAACTGGTTAAAAATCAATATTACATTATTTCTGTAAAATTCTTAAATGAATGCAAAGTTGAAATTAGATAATCGAATTGATACGTTGGTAGATGGATAAACGAGAAGCTCATAAGAGCCTGAATCGCTCACCTGCTAAAAATATGCCATTTTAATATCTTAATATTTATTTTACTTTTAGTACAATCAGCTATGTTTGCTTATTTGTAAATATTATCTAGTGGCATTTTTGATTTCGCCTTTAACTTTTTTGATTCGAGCGTCAATGACGAGTCTTTTATAAATGAAATGCGCGTCTAGACTTTCGGCCATTTGTAGAGTTCATTTAGCTGAACATTATTTATATTTACGATTTCTCTGCAAAAATGGGTAAAAATCATCTTCCAAGGGCAATAACTCCTCTAAGGGGTCAATTGACGATTTCAACAATTTGACTGACTTGTAGATATTTTTTTTGCTAAACATTTTTGTTTATTTTGTTTCTCTCTATCTATCATAGTTTCTGCTAAAAAATCAAAAGATGGATAAAAAAGGTTATTCAAGGGCAAAAATTTCTATATGGATTCAGTTGACTATTTCGGTCGTGTTGACTTATTTGTAGATTTTATTGTGCTTAACATCTTTATAAAATTAAGAAGCTGTGGTAAGATTGCCAATGAGACAACACTTCACCACAGACCAAAGGACATAGAAGTTTAATAACTACAGGTCACCGTACGTCCTTCAACAAGGAGCAAAACCAATACCGCATAGTCAGTCATAAAAGGCCCCGCTCACAATTTATCTTTTTTTATTACGGTTTCTGCTAAAATTGCAAAAATGGGTAAACATTTATATAAAAACCACCTTTCAAGGGCAATAAATCCAAGAAGGGGTCATTTTCTATTTGGTGTCTCATTGGTGCACACAAGAGATGTGGCGTATACGAAACTTTTCTTTTTATTCATACGAAGATAAAATATCATATAAATTAGATAAGATAAATTCCCTCTTTCAAAATTCATCCATATATTGTCGTGTTGATATTTAGTTTTCTATCTCGTGTTTTCAGTTAGACTTGTTTTTTTCGTCGTTTTTTTTTGTTGTTGTTGCCATGGTCTTGTCGATTTCTTTTCGGCTAATGAATTTTGAGTATCCTTATCATATCGTCCGCCCCTTTTTGTCAATATGTGCAAGCTGACAGTTTATGATAGCACTCTGTAGGAATTTATCATAAGTATGCCAATAACTAAAATATCTATAAAGATACAGTAGAATTGGGATTGATTGAATGGCAGATTTTGTTTAACGTCCAGATACAAACAATTCATGTACACTTGAAAGTATGAGAATGTCCATAAGCGATGATAGTTGGCATTTAAAAAATTAATATAAAATGGTACAGATTGAAATATTATTAAATAATTGCACAAACTAATGTTTATCTATTTAAAAAATAATCCCGTGTTTAATATTCAAAACTGCAATAAATATTCATCTTCTGGTAAATATTTGTCTGCGTCTTCGACTATCATAGGTACAACAAATGTACTTGTAGTATGGTTAATTGATGATTAAGACAAATACATTAATTTTTCATTAACCACTTCGCACCCAACACAATCTGGATATTGCGTCAAAGATAAACTTTTGGTTGAGTGGTTGATTGTTGCTTGCTAAAACGTCCGATCTGTATAAGCGATAACGGTGTACTTTAGTCATTGGGTTCAAAAGAAGGTCTTCCCTACAATTCTTCTTGAAAATACCCTAGTGTTGACTGGGGTATGGCCATCCCGACCGGCTGTAAGAGTGAACTCTGGTTTTGCAAGGGGCGTCTGTTTGGCTGTGTGAAATGTATAAATACGCAGCCCTGTGGTCAGAATCAATCTGATGCATGGCGTAGGGTAAAGTGCCACGCTCTGTAAAGAATCCTTGCAAACACTCTCTGAGGGGTCCTCAGATGACTTGTTGCATGGCAAATTTACCTTCCCTTATCCAACAAATAACCTCATTTTTCCAGTTGCAGTCAAAATGGCCCGTCCTTTCATACCAGTCGACTCATCTATTATTTTATTTGTTGATTTATTCCTTCTGGAATATGCATGAAATGTTTGCCATTAGACGTAAAGCTCAATCAATCAATCAATCAATCAATCAATCATTTTATTGAATTCTACAAAGACAAAACAATACAACTCTCTAGTAATTTGTTATCAGGTTATAATGTTATTTCTGCGTGCTAGGACATTTTCTAGACAAAATAGTAACATGCTAAAAGGCTTTACTTTTATTCCGTGTATATAAGAAGTTGATTTTATTTTACCTGTTAATATTCTTGCTGACTTGTTTTTCATGCACACCACCATAAAAACTATGCAATAATACTCCTATCAATAAGATACGGATTGTTATTTCGGACTCACGACAGTAGAAACAATACAATTCTCCTTTCATAATTAAGAGGCTCCTGTTATCAGGAAATACCGTTTTATACCAATACCGGTACTTCAAGAAAATCAAAGAATGGCAAATCATAACCCCCATCCAACCTCCCCCAAAAATCCCCTATTAACAACATTTTAACCAATACCCACACAGATTTTGTTTCCAACGTTAAAAACTTCTTACACAGTAATTCAATTTAATACTTATTCAAACAACATATTTTTTAACTAGAAAAGTATTAAGAGAAACAGTCTATTTGATGCATATGACATGAAGGCCGTACTTTGACCTATAATTGTTTACCTTTACACATTGTGACTCGGATGGAGAGTTGTCTCATTGGCACTCATACCACATCTTCTTATTTCTATGAAGAATTGGTAAATAAGGTCCAATGAGTTGAATCATTATTAACTGAAACATGAGGCTCCAGTGAACCTGAATCACGCGCCTAGTAAAAAGATATGTCATTTTGATATTTTTCCCTTTATTGCAATCGGTTGTGTAACTGTTTGCTTATTTGTAGATCTTGTATTGATCATCACTGTTTATACTTTTTTTAAAAGTATTTGAGATAAAGAAATACGTTATTTATAGCAATAAATCCTATTACTAGTGTGATAATTTTGCCAAGTTGACTTACTAGTAAATTTGATTTTGCTGACCTTTTTTTTTGCTTTCTTTAGTGTCTCTCTAACTACTCTAGTTTTTTGCTTTCTTAAGTGTCTCTCTAACTACTTTAGTTTTTGACAATAATGCAAAAATGGGTAAAAATCATTATTCAGGGCAAAGAACTTCTATAAGGAGTCGGTAGACAATTTCGGCATGATGACTGATTTGAAGATCTTATTGTGCTGAACATTTTGGACTGTTACTGTTTCTCTCTAACTGTTATTATAGTTTGGGCAAAAACAGACAACATGGAAAAACAAAATCATCTTTTAAAGGCAAAAATCCTTACAGGGGTTAATAAACTCATCATAGATAATGAAGGGTCTTTCTCTCTGAAAAAAATCAACTTACGGGTAAAAATGGTTATTCAAGTTCAATAATCATAAAAGGAGTCAGGTGACAATAGATATTGATCTATTAGTAGATTTTATAATGCTTAAAATCTTTGCTATTTACAATTTCTCACAATCTACAATGGTTTCTGCAAATATGTGTAAAACTATCTTTCAAGGGCAATAACTCCTATAAGCAATAGAATGACAATTTCGGCCAAGTTGACTTATTTGTAGATTTTCTTTTGCTGAACACTTGCCTCTTACAATTTCTCTATCTATTATAGTTTCTGCAAAAAACACAAAACAATTAGTAAAATTAGTCGTTCAACGGCAATAACTCCTACAAGGGGTCAATTGATGATAGATCCATGATGACTTATTTGTAGATCATATTTTGTTTAACACTTTTATTGTCAAAATATTATCTGTATCAACTATAGTTGCCTAAAAAACTGCAAAAAGGGTTAAATCATTATTTAAAGGCAATAACTCCCTTAGGGGGTCATTTAACGATTTCTGCTAACTTTGACTTAATTGAAGATCTTATTGTTTTGGTCATTTTTACTGATTAAAATTTCTCTGTAGAGTTTTTCGTGATAATAACCAAAACCTAAAATTTTAAAAACAAAATGACATTTTAGGGACAATAACTCCAAAATGAGTTGATCTGCTCATCAATTCTACCAATGACAGATTTGTTCTAACTGCTTTAGTTTTTGAGATATAAGCCCAAAACTTTGAAATTTACTTACATTTTAGGGCAGTAACTCCAAAATGGGCACTTAGATTTTTTTTCTGAGGAAATAGACCTTGACCTGCTGATCATTTTTAACCAATTTCAGATTTGCTCTCACTGCTTTAGTTTTTGAGATATAAGCCAAAAACTACATTTTACCCCCATGTTTTATTTTTAGCAACATCAGCCATGTTTGTTGATGGATCAAATCCCCGAATAACTTTTTAAACTAGATTTCTAAGGAACATTCAGGTTAAATTGACAACAGCAGCCCAGTAATTTAAGAAAATTTTTTTTTTTTTTAAAGTTTTCAACGTCAGAGGATGGACAATATCGACAGAGGCCAAGTGATGGCAAAAGTTCACATGGCCATTTAGGGCAGATGAGATAAAAACTATTTCAACATACTAATGTTTGGTGAATGTGTTTCTTGATCATATTTTTTAAAAGGAATGATTTGTTATAAAAAAAATTATAAATAATTATATAAAAAAAAAAATCATTATTAAAAGGCAATTACTCCCTTAGGGGGTCATTTAATGATTTCTGCTAACTTTGACTTATTTGAAGATCTTATTGTTTTGGTCATTTTTACTGATTAAAATTTCTCTGTAGAGTTTTTTGTGATAATAACCAAAACCTAAAATTTTAAAAACAAAATGACATTTTAGGGACAATAACTCCAAAATGGGTTGACTGAATTTTCAGATCTGCTCATCAATTTTACCAATGACAGATTTGTTCTAACTGCTTTAGTTTTTGAGATATAAGCCCAAAACTTTGAAATTTACTTTCATTTTAGGTCAGTAACTCCAAAATGGGCACTAAGATTTTTTTTTCTGATCAGATAGACATTGACCTGCTGATCATTTTTAACCAATTTCAGATTTGCTCTCACTGCTTTAGTTTTTGAGATATAAGCCAAAAACTACATTTTACCCCCATGTTTTATTTTTAGCAACATCAGCCATGTTTGGTGATGGACCAAATCCCCGAATAACCTTTTAAACTAGATTTCTAAGGAACATTCAGGTTAAATTGACAACAGCAGCCCAGTAATTTAAGAAAAAGATTTTTTTTAAAGTTTTCGACGTCAGAGGATGGACAACATCGACAGAGGCTAAGTGATGGCAAAAGTTCACATGGCCATTTAGGGCAGATGAGATAAAAACTATTTCAACATACTAATGTTTGGTGAATGTGTTTCTTGATCATTTTACTAAAGGGTATGATTTGTTATAAAAAAATTATAAATAAACTATATGGAATTTTTAGAATTAAATGTTAAATGTATGTACTTTAATGAAATAATGCTACTTTGGATAAAAATATACCCTTTTCTTATGTTAGCCAGCCACAAAATGAGAGTAAATTCAATAAAATGGTGAAATTATGTAAAGTCTTGACAATTTGACCTTTACATTCATAGAAATAATATAGAGCACAACTGTTGCCTAAAAATATATTTTAAAGGTAAGTGTATTTTGTGTTTATTCATGGTCAATTTATTTTTGGCCAACACTTGTATTGTATCTGAATTAAGCCAAAATCTTCTTAACAATTACCGTATTTTTGTTAATAAATCTAGCCTATAACATCACTTTAAAGATGTCACAACAGTGTCATCAACACAGATTAAGGCATTGCTAATATTCACATTCACTTTTCTGAAAAATCTTTCTTCAGATGCTTAATCACAGAGCTGATAGCTCTGAGGTGGAAGAAGATACATAAAAGGATAACTTGAATTACCATGAAAGCAAACCACACCAACCCAGCCTGCTCTGTGCCACTATTGCTTTCAACGATTTTTTTTTTCTTCCAAAAGTAATATATAAGTACTTTAATTAATACTCATGTCTCCACCAAAACAGACTAAACTAAACATAAAAATACTGTTGATTTAAATAAAATTTCTATAATTCCTTACATTCGTCTCAGCATGGTCAACTTGACAGAAGCAATTAGACCATGAATTGATTAGGATTCGCTTGAAAGTTTTTCGGTCAAAGGTAGATACTTCATGTTGGGTATTCAGACTTCCTTCGTATTAAAAAAAAACTGGCCACCATGATTTTAGTCAATTGTGCTGAAATTGGGTTTTATCACCAACAATAATCAATCAATCATAAATTGTTATAGTTGTTCACAGTTACTTGTGTTTTTCTTCATAATTAACATATTTTGAAAAGTGCTGATGTGTTCATGGTCAGGGAATGGGTTTTGAGCACTTTTGAACATTTTAAACCCGGTCATTTTCTGTATGTGCTTGACCCAAGTCAGAAACAACTAATTTTCTGCTGTTAATCATATTTGTTTATCATCTATTATTTTTACACAAAAAATTATGCTTGACCAAAGATTTGTATAGTTAGAAGCCCTGGTTTCAATGTTAGTCCAATTGTCTGACACAAGGGAATGATTTTTTTTTTAATGAATAATAGGATTGGACTGATGGAAATGTATTTTGGACTGACAAATTCCAGTGTCAGTCCAAACGTTCCATAAGACAAACCAAGAAATCTGCATTAGCTTTCCCTTTTTTTTTGTATGAACGTTCCTGTTGAAGGTAAATCAATGCATCAGAGACGACACATTTACAATGATTTTTAAAGTGGTATTTTATGTTTTTGTGTCATGAAAAATAATACATGTACATGAAAAAAATATATGATTAACAGCAACGAATTACTGGTTCCTGACTCAGGTCAAGCAAGGATTTGTATAGTTTCTTTAGTTACTATACAAATCCTTGGCTATAGTAAATGAATTACTATAGATTGGAGACATAAAGTAAGATGGAATCTAAAAATTAACGTAAACAAGTGAAACTGTGAGCTACTGCTCACTGATGATACCCCCAGCCCAAATATGCATTTGTTGTTGAGTGATGAATCTGAAAACGCATCACACGGTATAGCTGACTTATATAAGCCCTGAAACCAAATTTCAGAAATCCTTATGATGTAGTTCTTGAGAAAGATGCGACGAAAAATATTCATGGGATGGACAGACAGACAGACGGACGGATGGACAGACTGACAGATGGATGGACGGACGGACGGACAGACAGAAGTAAAACAGTATACCCCCACTTTTTTAAGGCAAGGGTATAATAAAAAGTTAGATATTATAACATATGAGAAATTAGAACACTAAGGTTAGTGATTGTTTTTTTTAAAGCCTAACTGTACATTTGTTTTATAAAAAGATGCAGACGTTATTTTACAAACTTCATGTGTACAAATTGGTGTCGAGATGAGGCATGGAATTCATAAAATTGTAAAGCAAAGAAAGGATACGGCAACATTCCTGGTAACAGTTCGATGATTTCAGACTTGAAACTAGCTGGCAGTATAGGATTTCAGAAGACTTGAAAGTCTTCTTCAACCAAAAATGTGATTAGTAATAAAATCTGGCAACTTTTTAGTTTTGGTGAAATTGGCCAAATAAGCCCCATAATGAACTTTTTCCTTTATTAACAACATTTAAAACTAACAAAACAGATGAATTGTCAATCATAGATCATATGGTGACCATAACATATCTACTTTGGTTTATTCGTATTTTTAGGTTGTCTTTTCAATCCAGCTTCCTCCTTTTAGATGGGAGACAAGCAATTTAAGAGTATCTTTCTGGGAGATGCTTAAGTGAGGCATAATAAAAACTATTTCAAACGCCTTAACAACTTTTTTTATTGTGTAGCGTGAAAAATTACTCTTGAACTTTTTATATACTAGTAATAAGAAAACAACAATAACAAACATACATGTACATGCAACAGAATTACCTGCATAATAAATTAAGTACTTCTGATAAATAGTTTATATGGGAGAAAAAATCTTTTATTTTCCGTCTACCAACTTGCTGGAAAATAAAATTAGCTGAAGACAGCACCAATGGTGCATATATAATATTACTCACCCCTTTTGCATTTGAATAAAAATCTTAAATAATTAATTGAGACAAACATATTCTATAATAATTCCTAAGGAAACCATTTTGTTTAGCATTGCAAATAAAATATGCACAACAGTTGATCTAAAAGAATGATCTTTTATATTTCAGTAAAACAGGTTATAACTGGTGTCATAAAGGGCATAATTAAAGAGTCTCTTTCATCTGTAAAACAAAGTACTAAAATACAAATCTAATGATGAATATTTTGACCAATAATTTATATTTAAATACTGCAGATATCATCAGATGCTCTTTTAGCAGTTATATTACAATGACAGATAAACACCTATTTCTTTTCTTGATTTGTTAAAGCAACCAATTTATATAGTCTTTTTCATAGAAGTAAGTCCTACATTTCTGGATGAATTAAACATATAAAATATACATGTATAATACATGCTTACTGTCATAATTAAAAATTTGAACATAAAAATCTAATTAAACTTTTGTTATACTGTGGCTCATTTTAATAGACATAAACATTTGAATATGTAACAGTTCTATGAAATCAAAGTGCTTGTGAGCACTGTAAGTAAAGATTGCTTTCATTATGCAATGTGAAATTAAATTTAAACATTGCACTAATTTGAGCAATGGAACACATTTAGGCAAAATTTTGAATTAGGAGTTCAAAACTAAAAAAATAAAATTATCAAAGGTAGAGATAAGAACTTGCTGATATTCACCTCCTCTACAACAACATAAAGTCTTCATGTAACTTGATTTACTAGGTCTATAGAAGGGCAGACAATTGTGTGATAAAAACTTAGTTATCTTTTCTTACTCATTATTTTAAAGTGCATTCAATACAATTAATATCCCTAGTTCCTTTACCATGAGGAGGCAAACATTCTATTCTGTCTTATTCTAAATAAGGATTTCTAAAGTAATCTACAGGATACTTCCTGTACACGTCTGATTTAGAAAAATAATACTGGGGAAATTTCTCTATTTCTAAACACAAAATTTATTAAATAGTTCTCTCTTTCAATATTCTGTCTAAGTATATTACAACCACATAATGTAACTGGAAGACGTTTCACTGCGATTTAGACCCTGCAGTACACACCACAAAATAAATCTTTCATGTAGTTAAACAAGCTTGCTTCTTAAAAATGTAAAAATTAGCATGAAACATGTAAAAACTTATTGTAGTCATATGGAGATACTTTCTCCAGTTCATGGCAATGTAGCTTTAGAACAACTTTTTACATGATTCTTTTCTACCGAAGCACCATTTACATTAAAAGTAAATATCTACTTATGTTTAATTTCAGTACAAAATTCCTGCTCTCTTCAGTTCAATACACAATTCTGAAAGCACCTATAAAATGTTTCCAAGTTCAGCTCCTCAAATCCTGTTCCCTATCCAGCTGTTTATATATTCACCAATCACCAAAGGAATAAAATTAAGTAGTGCATCTCATCTAAATGAAATTTCCCATAATGCACTGTCTCAGAATCTATCATCAAAGGGAAAAACCCCTTCAACAATGTATCTGATCATGTGTCTATTCTCTTTGATGATCTTCATTTCTTACAGAGTCTGAAGTAAGAAATGAAATTTCCCACAATGCACTGTCTCAGAATCTATCATCAAATTGGAAAACCCTTCAACAATGTATCTAATCATATGTCTCTTTTCTTTGATGATCTTGTTCATTTCCGCCTGAGTCTGTAGTAAGAAGTTCATAGGTACTTGGTTCACACCCATGTAGTATGCTGAAAATTAAAACATAAGGACTAATTAACAAAGGCACCACATTTATATGACAGTGTTCTCCCCAGACCCTTAAAGGACCGCGGGCCCGCGATGTATAATTTTTTACTGTGGTGGTATCGTTCTTACCGCGATGTATAATTTTTTTCCGTGGTGCTAAAATTTCCAGTTAAAAAATCATAAATCGGTAAAGTTTTAAACGACTTGTTAAATCTTTTCCGTGCGGTATAAAATTTCAGGTGAAATTTGACTAGTTCAAACCAGTTCAACTTCAGTTGTAAAGATTGTTTACACCACGTGATCGATTTACCTTACGAGGTTAACCTTGTTGATTGGATTTAATCGATGTAATTAACACTTGTTACATGATTCTTTTGTCTTTTAATTAAGAGATCATAACTTTATGATCACACAGAACTATTTTAGGGCTTCACTCACCACCCAAGCGCTGACCTGTGACAAGTCGGCAAATACTTTATAGGCTTTGTAAACAAACACTGAAACAGTGTCGACCCGATAGTTGACAATTATACATTTCTCAATTCTTATATCATAGTATTATATGTCTCTGATTAAACCATGGCCAAAATTATCTTTAATTATGACATAGTTATTGCATGATAGTCGGGTTTCAAACTATAGTATCTGTCAGGTAATTCAAAGGAGACGGATATCTGTACATATCACATGACCCATTTTGTTCACGTAGAATATTCAAGTTTATTCACAATTATGTTTTACAAATTAAATGCATGACTGTACCTTCAAACGGGGTATCTATATCCATAATTAATGAATTCAATAACAGAAGTAATCTTGCAAATTTTATCCAAAAGCACATGTTAAATCTATTTATATCTACTTCCTGTCATTTAGGCGGAAAGTAGGGAGACTTTGTTGTTGACATTGAATATGGTTTATACACCTAGACATAAGAGAAATTTATAGATTTAGGAATTCTTTTAAATGTATCATGAAAAAACTTATAGATTTCAGTGCAGTATTAAGTCTGTATCTATGTTTGATTATCACCAAAGGCAAGAAAGGTTAATATTTACATGAAATCTATGGGAAATTGTTTTAAAATTTATGAAAATTTCTTTTATTAAAATTTAAGATAGAAACTGGTTCAAATAATAAATCAATATTTGTTCTTCTTAATTTTATATCTCCTTATGACAGGAATCCTTTCACATCCAACAACTTTCCTTCTAGAAACTAGAAAATGTAATGAATCATGTTTTATTTATTTTTTAAAATATTAAAGTATACAAACTGTTTCTTGATTTACTTTTTTACAAATAATTTTCTGACTCAATGTCTACATAACACAGTACCACAGTATTAAAACAAAACAAGAGACATAAAAATACAGTAACTAGAAATTTAGCTAAGCGACGCGACGATTGTATGAATCATTTCACCAAGCTGTCCACACGCGTTACCCTGGTGCTATCCAAAATCCTGGGAGAACACTGTATGAGCATTACTAAATAAACTTCACTACATTGAGCTAAAGTGCCTACATTGATTGTTTGATTATTGATTGCTTAACGTCCGATGGCAAATATTTCATGCATGTACAGTACTCTTAGTTGGTTACCTTGTGTTTTTGTGTTTTGTTAGGGTTTTTATATGTATTTCCAACAGATTTTTAGTTTTTCTTATGCTATGCTGCTACACCACAGTCCCAGGGAAGGGGAGGATTGAGCGATCACGAACATGTTTCACCCAGCCATATTCTTTATGTGCCTGTCCAAACTCTTATCTGTAATTCAGTGGTTGTTATTGGTTGCTGTCTGTTATTTTTGTGTTTCGCTTATTGTTTTGTTATAAATCAGACTGTTAGTTATCTCGTTTGAATGGTTTCATATTTTATCACATCAGGGCCTTTAGTAGCTGACTTAACAGTATGGGTTTTGCTCCTTGCTAAAGGTTATACAGGTCATCCTTTAGTCACTGTGGATATTTGTCTGATTGGCAATCATACCACATCTCCTTATTTTATACCAAATTAGAGAGAGGTGAAAGATACCAAAGGGATATTCAAATTAATAAGTTGAAAACATACTGACAATGCCATGGCAGTAAAAGAAAAAATGATCAAAAGACAAACAACAGTATACAAATCCCAATAAATATAGAATACAAAAGACTGAGCAACAATAACCCCACCCAGTTCAAACCAGTTCAACTTCAGTTGTAAAGATTGTTTACACCACGTGATCAATTTACCTTACGAGGTTAACCTTGTTGATTGGATTTAATCGATGTAATTAACACTTGTTACATGATTCTTTTGTCTTTTAATTAAGAGATCATAACTTTATGATCACACAGAACTATTTTAGGGCTTCACTCACCACCCAAGCGCTGACCTGTGACAAGTCGGCAAATACTTTATAGGCTTTGTAAACAAACACTGAAACAGTGTCGACCCGATAGTTGACAATTATACATTTCTCAATTCTTATATCATAGTATTATATGTCTCTGATTAAACCATGGCCAAAATTATCTTTAATTATGACATAGTTATTGCATGATAGTCGGGTTTCAAACTATAGTATCTGTCAGGTAATTCAAAGGAGACGGATATCTGTACATATCACATGACCCATTTTGTTCACGTAGAATATTCAAGTTTATTTACAATTATGTTTTACAAATTAAATGCATGACTGTACCTTCAAACTGGGTATCTATATCCATAATTAATGAATTCAATAACAGAAGTAATCTTGCAAATTTTATCCAAAAGCACATGTTAAATCTATTTATATCTACTTCCTGTCATTTAGGCGGAAAGTAGGAGACTTTGTTGTTGACATTGAATATGGTTTATACACCTAGACATAAGAGAAATTTATAGATTTAGGAATTCTTTTAAATGTATCATGAAAAAACTTATAGATTTCAGTGCAGTATTAAGTCTGTATCTATGTTTGATTATCACCAAAGACAAGAAAGGTTAATATTTACATGAAATCTATGGCAAATTGTTTTAAAATTTATGAAAATTTCTTTTATTAAAATTTAAGATAGAAACTGGTTCAAATAATAAATCAATATTTGTTCTTCTTAATTTTATATCTCCTTATGACAGGAATCCTTTCACATCCAACAACTTTCCTTCTAGAAACTAGAAAATGTAATGAATCATGTTTTATTTATTTTTTAAAATATTAAAGTATACAAACTGTTTCTTGATTTACTTTTTTTTACAAATAATTTTCTGACTCAATGTCTACATAACACAGTACCACAGTATTAAAACAAAACAAGAGACATAAAAAATACAGTAACTAGAAATTTAGCTAAGCGACGCGACGATTGTATGAATCATTTCACCAAGCTGTCCACATGCGTTACCCTGGTGCTATCCAAAAATCCTGGGGAGAACACTGTATGAGCATTACTAAATAAACTTCACTACATTGAGCTAAAGTGCCTACATTGATTGTTTGATTATTGATTGCTTAACGTCCGATGGCAAATATTTCATGCATGTACAGTACTCTTAGTTGGTTACCTTGTGTTTTGTGTTTTTGTTAGGGTTTTTTATATGCATTTCCAACAGATTTTTAGTTTTTTCTTATGCTATGCTGCTACACCACAGTCCCAGGGAAGGGGGAGGATTGAGCGATCACGAACATGTTTCACCCAGCCATATTCTTTATGTGCCTGTCCAAACTCTTATCTGTAATTCAGTGGTTGTCATTGGTTGCTGTCTGTTATTTTTGTGTTTCGTTTATTGTTTTGTTATAAATCAGACTGTTAGTTATCTCATTTGAATGGTTTCATATTTTATCACATCAGGGCCTTTAGTAGCTGACTTAACAGTATGGGTTTTGCTCCTTGCTAAAGGTTATACAGGTCATCCTTTAGTCACTGTGGATATTTGTCTGATTGGCAATCATACCACATCTCCTTATTTTATACCAAATTAAGAGAGAGGTGAAAGATACCAAAGGGATATTCAAATTAATAAGTTGAAAACATACTGACAATGCCATGGCAGTAAAAGAAAAAATGATCAAAAGACAAACAACAGTATACAAATCCCAATAAATATAGAATACAAAAGACTGAGCAACAATAACCCCACCACAAACTGAGGGTAATTTCAGGATCTCTGGAGAACTATGAAAACTATCTACTCACTTTCGTCCTTACAACAAGTGTAGAATGCTGTCCATGCTGCACCTGAGTAAATCTCCCTGGGTAATGGAAACTCATGGGTCAGATACAGTAACTCTCCTAGAAAACTGTATGCATGTCTGTATATATCCTGTAAACAATGATATAATCAAAACTAATTGACCATAATGTACAGGTAAACAACAATTAGGAACTAAATATTGATTAGATGATGATTGACTATTGGTGTTTAATGCCACTTTCAGCACTATCGGCTACATTGTAGCGGCCATTTTTATTGATGGAGGAATCTGTAATCACCAGAGAAAACCATGACATTGGCAGGAAAACTGGCAACTCTTGTCTAATAGGAATGGAGTCGAATGCACCTGCTGCTGTGGGAAGTTCAAACTCACAACCTCAGTGTTGACAGGCTAGTGATACAGTAGATTAACTACTTACACCAAATAAAAAATAAAATGCTCCAGAGCGCAGCTTGATACGACCGCAGAGGTCGAACCCTGAATAGTTGGGGCAAGTATGGACACAACATTCAAGCTTGATACAGCTCTGAATTTGGATTGTGATTAAATATTTGACACAGCATAGGTTTCTGACACAGAATGAACGTGGTCTAAGAACTTAAAATTTTAAATTGGACATTCACCTATTATGGTCCAATATCCAAAATCTAAATACATGGTTAGATTCAGCATATCAAAGAACCCCAAGAGTTCAATTTTGATGAAATCAAACAAAGTTTAATTTTGGACCCTTTTGACCTCAATGTGGACAAAGTTGATAACGGGTCCCAAAATCAAAAATCTAAATACATGGTTAGATTCAGCATATCAAAGAACCCCATATATTCAATTTTGTTGAAATCAAACAAAGTTTAATTTTGGACCCGATTTGGACCAACTTGAAAACTGGGCCCATAATCAAAAATCTAAATACATGTTTAGATTCAGCATATCAAAGAACCCTAAGAATTCAATTTTGTTAAAATCAAACTTAGTTTAATTTTGGACCCTTGGACCTTAATGTAGACCAATTTGAAAACGGGACCAAAATTAAGAATCTAAATACACGGTTAGATTCGCATATCAAAGAACCCCAATAATTCAATTTTGATGAAATCAAACAAAGTTTAATTTTGGACCCTTTGACCTCAATGTGGAAAAAATTGATAACGGGCCCAAAATCAAAATCTAAATACATGATTAGATTCAGCATATCAAAGAACCCCAAATATTCAATTTTGTTGAAATCAAACAAAGTTTAATTTTGGACTCCAATTTGGACCAACTTGAAAACTGGGCCCATAATCAAAAATCTAAATACATGTTTAGATTCAGCATATCAAAGAACCCTAAGAATTCAATTTTGTTAAAATCAAACTAAGTTTAATTTTGGACCCTTGGACCTTAATGTAGACCAATTTGAAAATGGGACCAAAATTAAGAATCTAAATACACGGTTAGATTCGGCATATCAAAGAACCCCAATAATTCAATTTTGATGATATCAAACAAAGTTTCATTTGGACCCTTTGGACCTCAATGTGGACCAATTTAAAAACGGGCCCAAAATCCAAAAACTTAATACACGATTAGATTCAGCATATTAAAGAACCCCAAGAGTTCAAGAATAAAACCCCATTCAAATTGGTCAAGAAATAAGCAATTTATACAAAGTATCTTCTTTTGCACAATACTGTGCAATTGAATATTTCTTGCAATTGCGCAATACTGTGCAATTGAATATTTCTTGCTATTGCGCAATACTGTACAATTGACAATTTCTTGCTATTGCACAATATTGTGCTATTGGATATTTCTTGCTATTGCGCAATACTGTGCAATTGAAGATTTCTTGCTATTGCGCAATACTGTGCAATTGAAAATTTCTTGCTATTGCACAATACTTATTATATAATAATTTACACATCCTGTTAGGTGTGTGTCTCTACCATATCATTATTATTTGCTTTTAAATATAAATCAGAAATAACCAACTTAAAATGGAAAATTTTAAAGAAAAAAAAAAAAAAAAGAACCCCCAAATTTTTGAACCCCTTATGATTCATCACCCCAAACTCAATCCCAGCCTTCCCTTTGAGGTATGGTACCTTGCAGTACAATTTCAGAGAGATCTATACACTTGAACACAAGTTATTGTCTGAAACTAGAAAATGCTTATTTTTGGCCCTTTTGGCCCCTAATTCCTAAATGTTTCAGGCAATTACCCCAAACTCAATTCCAGCTTTCCTTTGTGATATGGAACCTTGTAGTACAATTTCAGAAAGATCCATACACTTACACACAAGTTATTGTCATGAATCTAGAAAATGCTTGTTTTTGCCCTTTTTTGCCCTAATTCCTAAAATTTTGAGGCAATTACCCCAAAATCAATCCCAGCATTCCCTTTGTGATATGGAACCTTGTGGTACAATGTCAGAGAGATCCATACACTAACACACAAGTTATGTCTGGAAGTTACAAAATGCTTATTTTGGCCCTTTTGCCCCTAATTCCTTAACTGTTGGTACCATAACCCCAAAATCAATCCCAACCTTCCTTTGTGATATTGAACCTTATGGTAAAATTTCCTAGAGATCCATTCACTTAAACTAAATTTAGAGTGCGAAAACCAATGCGTCTTCGGACGACGACGACGACGCCGCATAACGTCATACCAATATCGACCACAAAAATTTTTTGCGGTCGTATAAAAACCATCTCCATAAGTTAATTTCTGTGAAGAGGGAAATTTTAACAAGAGGTTTATTCTTGCTCATTTCGTGATTTACATAAAAACACAAAAATTTCCAGAAGGCCATAGCTAAGGACAACAAAAGGGAGTAAGAAACACCTCTTGAAGCTGGTATTTTTGAATTCTTAACCCAGCAAAAAAAACAAAACACATTACATTTTTTTGTCATTGCCTATAGGAAAAGCAGGCATCTTTTTTATAGAAAATACAACAAAGAAAATGATGACTACAACAATGATAACACTACATAATAGTTATCTAATATAGGTCAATGAAGCATAAAATGTAGGTCTGAGTGATATACTTTTTGTGGAAGGCTGCTAAACTCTCCTAGAATAGATGTAAACCTTAACATAGGTAAATGATAGTGCAAAAGGCAGACTAAAATTTTCTATGAGTATTTTTTTCAAGACACTCAAGAGACCACACATAGATTTCAGTCACCTTTAATTGACACCACCTTGGTCCATTCATTACTTCATCAAAGGAGTACTGATTATTTGATCTCAGGCAAGAATACAACTCAAAGTTATCATACATAACCTCAGTCTACTGATTTCATGCCCTCTGGCAACATACCATAGTAATAAATTTGGCAAGGAATTTTCTTTCTTTGCATACTGTATACATACTAGGGTACATGACTTTTAATTAAAAGCAAATAACAAGGCCTTTGTGATTCCCATAGCAGGAGATTCCAAGTTAAGGTTGAAATTCCGAGCTATGAGCTTGGAGTTCCAAGGTCAATAATTTAGAAGTTTTTTTTCTAACCTGGAAAAAAATTTGAATAACTCAATTTTGTCAATTTTGGCCCGGAAAAGGATTATTTTTGTACTTTGACATTTTTGAGCTTGGAAAAATATTGATAGTTTTGAACTTTGTCATTTGTTGGTTTGGAAAATATTTGGGAGTTTTGGACTAAGTCACTTTTACAGGTCGGAAATAGTTTGGATTCATTTTAATCTCTTAATATCAATGTTTGAGGATTACGTATGTATAGGTGAACCACAAATTTAAAAGTTTAATGAAGTACTAATTATCTATAGGCTTGTATGCAGACTTTAGCACAACCACGAAATAAAATACCACTGTTCTTTAATCCACAAAAATGGGGTGATCTAAGGAGCTCTGGAAGGGGAAAGCAGATCTTGCTCCACATGTGGCACCCGATAAGTCTTCAGGATGTTTGGTCTTTAATTGGTGTCTCACTGACGCTTTTTAATAACTGAATAATGGTAGATTTGCAGCTATGATTTGGAATTTTTCAACTGGATTTGAACTTTTATATTTTCCTAATTTCCCAATGTACATGAAATTGTTAAGTTCTAAAATTTCAATTTTCTAAAATTTATTTGTTGATCAGCTAGTGGACTTTTACCTACAGACTACAGATTAAAACTTTCTTATGTAGGAGTGTGGAACATTTAATTCCCATATTTTTTTTTAAATGTATGAGAACATTTGCATGTCATTACTTCACAGGTCAAGAAACGATGACTTAAAGTCATATAATTATCATGTAAACCACACAGGAAGATGACGAAGACGACGTCTAGGTGTCAATTAAAAAAGGATATGATTACTGTAAATGTTTTGACATATATTGACTGCACAAATCACTATCCTGATACACAAGCTATTCTATATTTATCATTATCAGATATTTAGTCAATCATGCTTTCCGAAAGTTCACATAACCATGTCATTTAAGAAAAAAAATGGAAATGGTAAAATGACTAGAGGTTCTGAGATTACAGTTCTTATCATTTTGATTACTGATGAACAGGTTAATCTATCAAACAGATATTTCTTAAGATTGGATTGATTGATTGATAGTTGTTGCTTTTTTAACGCCACTATCAGCACAATTGGCTATATCATGGAGGCCAATATTTAATGCTGGAGAAAGTGGGAGTACCTGCAGAGACCCATCGACCTTCAGCAGGAAAACTGGCAATTCTTGCCAATAAAGATATCTAAGTTTTTGCAAAATAAAAAAAACCCATAAATACAGAGAACAGGTGGGCATTGGAAATGCTGCAGAGAAGACTGATCACAATGCAAGAAGCTAATAATACTTATAGACTGAAATCACAACAAAAAAAAAAAACAATTACCAGTAATTAAATTTAGGTACTATGGCATATTTTTTGGTTTGCTTCAATCAATTTAACTGGTAATTGATTTTTTTTTCTATAAATATACTTTTGATAAATTCTTGGAAATTATCACAGGTCTAGACAATTATTTTTGTGATCAGGACACAAATTCATGAAAATGTTAACAAAAACCACATTTACCTAAAAACTATAAATGAGGGTCTGGATGGGGTTTACAGAATAGAGATAAATAGACCAAAACTACAGAAAAATGGGGCCAAAAATATAAAGGTAAGAGAATAATGTTGTGTGTTGAAATATAAAGAATAGAGAAAAATGGGCGAAAAATATATCGAGAAAAATCATCTAAAATATCAAAGAATAAAAAATTGAAAGACACCCATCCAGACTTTCATATATCATATCTTTCTCTGGAAAATACTGAAAGACCATTTTGTCACCTGACATAATACATCTCATATTAGACAAGGAAGTTTGAATTAGCCAATCAGAAAGCTCCTGGATAAATGATGATGTTTAAACAACTATAGACACATTTGAACTAATGGCAATCATACAACACGATTTATTTTTATTCTCTAACCCAACCTTAGTGAGTGACTTTCTTCTATGAATGACTCTGTCATAATACAATCTTGTGGTATTTTAGGAATCAATCATAATTTATTATCGTAATTTATTTTCAAAATTTTGGCATTTGCTGGAAATACAGTGACTTTAATTTCACTATAGTCATGGCCTCAGCATTCAAAGCAACATCCATGTATATACCAATGCCATATCGAATAGGTCAAATTTTTACTTATAAATCTAGTTTAGTGATACAATATGATAACAGAGAATTGATTGAAAATATTGTAATTTCACATGATTATTCTGTTTGTAATGGCTTTTTCTTAGATTGACAATAAATAAGGTTGATTTTTTTCTATAAAAACAAAAACAATAGTATTCTTCCTTTTCCAACACATTTAATAATATTTTAGAACTAAAAGGGAATGTATATGTATTTTAAAATTTTCTTTTCTTTCAGATTTTAGAAAACAGGGCAATATTTTTTAAGACATAAAAAACAAATTTGAAACAGTATAAATATTTCTTGTACATACTATACACTCAGAATCTTAATTTTTTAAAAAAAATTTTGGCATTTGCTGGAATTAAAGTGACCTTAATTTCACTATATTCATGGCCTCAGCATTCAAAGCAATGTCCATGTATATATACCAATGCCAAATTGAATACTGTCAAATTTTGACTTATAAATCTAGTTTATTAATACAATATGATAACAGAGAATTGATTGAAAATATTGTAATTTCACATGATTATTCTGTTTGTAATGGCTTTTTTCTTAGATTGACAACAGGGGATTTCCCTCACGAAAGGCATTAACCTGACACTTTAAATCCTGAATTATATGACCTAAATACCCTAAAAAAAGGTGTTTAAAGGAGACAAAATATACTCATTCAAAACCATAGAATTTTATATTAAAAATGCTTATGCCATGTATATAAGAGGGTCTGGATAGGGGTCCTTCATTTCTTTATTATTTAACTTTTTAGGCCATTTTTCTACATTCTTTATTTTTTTGGCCCATTTTTCTCTGTTCTTTATACTTCAGCACCCCATTATTCTCTATTTTTTCTCCATTTTTCCTCTCTATTCCTTATATTTTTAGGCTTTTATTCTGCCATTTTTCGCCCATTATTCTCTATTCTGTAAACCCCATCCAGACCCTCATGTATATGAGATGCATTAGGTCCTCATGGAGATTTTAAAAAGTTGCTAGGTATGAATGTAATGACAGAAAGTTAACACAGTAGTAAATGAGCCCCTGGCAGATAAATAACCTGTACTGTATTGAACTTTAGACAGGATGGGAATGTTTTCATGACAAGCACCTAAGGTAAAAATAGTCAGTGTAATTCCCTTTTAAAGTGAGAAGAAATTTGTAAAGTTATGGTGGCATAATCTCTTAGAACAGACATTAAGTCTTTTCTGCTACTCAAATATAAAAATATCGCATGAAAACTGGAAATGTCACAGTTCATGGGTACTTTGGTATAAACAGCAAAGTCAATGTTGAATTGTAATTTTACAATACCACATTTTCCCACCCAAATTTTGTTAACGGTAACTTTAATCTTTCATAGTCCAATACAGCTTTTATATATTTTTTAAAATAAAAAGAATGTGTCTGAGGACACAAATGCCTCTGCTCAAGCTTTGCAATGAAAATGGGATGGACGGACAGAAAGACGGATGGTCAAGGGTAACACTTAAAAATTTACTGTGGATTCATTATTATTTGTCTGATATCAATTTTCATACATTTTGTGGGTTAAGGTAAACATAAGAATTAAAATGAACAACAGAGTACATGTACAAACTAGATATCATTGAGATGGGAGCCATCTCTGTGGGGCCCGCTGTGTATAATGTGTGGTAAAAAATTTGTATCTTTATCATTGGACATGGGGTTGTCAACTGAAACCAAAGTTTTTGACCTTGACCTTTGACCTAGGAAGTTGTACATAAATTATGACACACCCTCTGGTGTTGGTTTATATACATGTCAAGTATAAATTTTGAAATCATAACGGTTCTCAAGATATAGAACGGACACGATCTTTACCATAGGACATGGGGTTGTCAACTAACACCAAAGTTTTTGACCTTGACCTTTGACCTATGAAGTTGAACATACATTATGACACACCCTCTGGTGTTGGTTAATATACATGTCAAGTATAAACTTTGAAATCATAACGGTTCTCTAGATATAGAGCGGACACAATATGTTACGGACGGACGGACAGACTGATCACTATAGGGCACCGCCATTCGGCTGGGCCCTTATTATCTATAGGCTTGAATACAGAATTTGTTAGAAAAAACAGCAATAAAAGCACTGTTCCTTTGCTTTGAGTTTGCCAAGTGTCATGAATTAATACACCATACACACTTTGTCATGTTTGTATCCGTTGAATTATACTGTTGTATATGACACTCACTCAAACGATATTTTCTTTGCATTGGAATAAAAAGTAACACTAGATGCCCAAAAGATTAAGTATTTCTAATAAACAAGTATAAATAACAGATTTATTGATTAATTATTGCTTTCTAAATGCCCAATAGCAAATATTTCATACATTCTCAGGATAAGAAAAAAATCCCTCCAAAATCAATCAGGTAGGTTCTGTATAATTAGTAAGTATGAAGAAGAATGAAAGTGGGGGGCCTGGGGACAGAGTAAGTTTGGTAAGGGCCCTATTTTGCCCTATATATTTTAATAGTCTACAAAAATTGATGAAAAGACATGTAAGAAAGTGAAATATTTTTGTGGAGCTTTTCTTATAGAGCATTGACATTTACAACCCAAAATCACTAAAAATGAGGATTTTGGTGAAAATTGACAAAATCTTCTGGATTCTAATTATATTACGGTCTAAGAAACATACAGAACTGGGTTGGACAACTTAAATATTCAATCAGACATTTAATTTTGTTAAATCAAAAATATTGTCAAAAGATCTTTTGGCAACGTATATGGAATGTTTCAGGTCCTAAAACCTATGGAAATTGACATGTTTTCGTTGAATTTCATGGCAAATCAAAACTCTGGCTTTTTGTGACGTCATGAAAAAAACGTTGAATCGTAAATTTTCAACAAAGAGACTGCTCCCTATCTAGTCATTGTTTTTGATTCTTTGTTATATAAGTAAAAAATCCTTAATTGAAATTTTAGCTGGAAAGGGGACAAAATGAAGAATTTTGCTTTGTAATGTGTTACCTACGGGACTCTTAGGCCAAAAAAATAAATAATATGTGCTTCCAATTGCATGCCCCAAAAATAGGGGGGTGGGTAGACATTTTTTATCACAGTGAAAATAACTGATTTTTAAAAAGAATATTTTTCAGTAAAAAGTGAGGGTCAGAGCCTGTAAATTTAGGACGTTTGCACCTTAGGACTAGGAGTATTGATAGGGTTCTTTGATCATGCAAAGAATGACAATCTTAAGACTCACCTGAAACCATGAGCCAATGGAAACACATCTAGGTGTAGGTCTGAGAGGAATTTGTTGGTAGTGTTTCTCATTAGGTCTACCGAGTGCTAAAGCAGCCAATGCTAGGAATTCTTTGTCAATGATATGAAGATTTCTACCCCAGTTCTGTAGGAGGAAGTACCTCAGTAAGTAGACTATAAAACCATTCTTTCTACCGTATCTGTCAAACCATACCACACCCTTACCAGCTGCAAAATAAAGCTGTTGATGGGTAGCTGTCTGATCACATCTAGCCAATCAATAAATTTTTTTTTTTTAATAAATTCAAACTGGTCTTTTGGTAATTAAGTTGATCTCCTACACATATGTTAAAAAGATAATCATTTGATAATTAGCAGCGATCTAGATTCAATAACAATAGTTTGGTACATGCACAAAAGTGGTATATGTGACACAGGATAAAGGTATAATTATCATGAAATACTTATATGCAAAGGGAATTAACACTTGTTCTAAATTGGCCATAAGACATGCTCTTTTAATTATCACTATAAAAGGCTTCATATTTGAATAGCAACAGATTTAGGTCTGAAATTTGAGGAGGTTTATTTCTATCATCCTACACTTCATCCTAGCAGCAGGTTACAACATCTATTATATAAATTTATTTTGGAATTTGTTCATGGTGCTGTTTGGATATAACCTCTATTTAAGCAGTAGGTGACGACATCTATTAATCAAATTTATTTTGGAATTAGTTTATGGTGCTGTTCAGATATACCATAGTGAAATAACCATATATTAACCTCTAGATGTCATTAGGTTGCTGCCTCATTAGTGTGTATCCATCTCTTTTTATTGAAAAAAAAACTACTGGAATTGTTCTGAACAATCTTACTATTTTCATTTAATTTTTAAATGTTTTCTGAAATAGTTATTAAATGTCTTAGAGATTTAAAAATGAAAAAAAAAGTGAAATAAAAAAAATGTGCATGTGTAGGGTATTAAATAGAATAAAAAATATGTTTAATTAGGCCTCAACATCTATTTATCTGTAACTAGCATCTCGTGTACCTGAAGCAATACTGATCAAG
The DNA here is from genome assembly GCA_017311375.1 of Mytilus coruscus. NCBI lineage: Eukaryota > Metazoa > Mollusca > Bivalvia > Mytilida > Mytilidae > Mytilus > Mytilus coruscus. The sequence continues at coordinate 33,035,264 of CM029607.1, forward strand.
ACTTGTATCCTATATCAATGTTTTCATTTTAACCCTTTTAAAATGAAATACATGTAATGTTTAGTTGGTTTTCTTGAAATGTATTTTGCAGATACTGTTTGCATAATATCTAGATAAAAAAGTAAAAGGAAAAATAGATCAAAATTGATCACTTGTGTAAATTGTCCTCTATTGCACATGTTGCAGGTACAAGTTTCAAAAATTGTAAGGGTTCCGCGGAACCCAGTGTCTCGCCTACTTTTACTGTTGTCTATGTTTTCAGTGTAATAGGGGAATGCACATAATAGATGTTTTAAAACTTTAACTGCAGACTGTATGTAATGTTAACTGGAAAAAAAAAATAAGTCCATTTATAAGATATATACGGAAAAACAGGAAATAAATTTTTACACAATTTCCTTCTAGATACTAGCGTTTGATCATAGACAAGCTTCTGCTCAAGTTTAATACAAATCCAGGATAGTAAGAAAGTTACTAAAATTTTAAAAACTTTAACCACAGAGTAAATGTAATGTTAACTGGCAGAAAAACTAAGTCCATTTATAAGTAAAATATGGAAAAACAAGATTTTTATTTTACAAAATTAACTTCTGGATACTATCTTATGATCATAACCAAGCTTCTGTCCCAGTTTGGTAGAAATCCAGGACATTTTAGGAAAGTTATTAAAATTTTAAAAACTTTAACCACAGAGTGAATGTTATGTTATCTGGCAGAAAAACTAAGTCCATTTAGAAGTAAAATATGGAAAAACAAGATTTTTTTTACAAAATTTACTTCTGGATACTATCTAATGATCATAAAGAAGCTTCTGTCCAAGTTTGGTAGAAATCCAGGATAGTTTAAAAAAGTTATTAAAACTTTAAAAACTTTAACCACAGAGTGAATGTAATGTTAACTGGCAGAAAAACTAAGTCCATTTAGAAGTAAAATATGGAAAAACAAGATTTTTTTTTTACAAAATTTACTTCTGGATACTATCTTATGATCATAAACAAGCTTCTGTCCAAGTTTGGTAGAAATCCAGGATAGTTTAAGAAAGTTATTAAAATTTTTTTCAAATTTTTTCAAAAACTTTAACCACAGAGTGAATATTTGTGGACGCCGCCGCCGCCAATGCCGACGGAATGTAGGATAGCTATGTCTCGCTTTTGCGACAAAAGTCGCAGGCTCGACAAAAATATTGTTAGAGCTTACTGTATCCCTGTTTGTATTTTTACTCACGTTCTTCTTGATGAGACATAACATGATGGAAATGTTTCAGGTTCCAAAAGATCTTATCTTGTTGTATTTTGTGTATAACAGGGAGGTCAGAATCATCTGATGCCATTATCTGGAATATTATGAGCATACTTTATTAGTTTTTTCATAATTTGAGAACATGTATCAAATTAAGTTACTGTGGATTCATAATAATTTGTGGGATACCTGGTTTGTGGATTTCCTGGGTACAGGTGAATCACGAATTAAAATGTTCAATTAGGTAAAAATTTCCTCTAGGCTTTGATGCAGAATTTCACAAAACCATAAAATCAAGTATCCACCAAAATTCTGTTTTGCTCAATCAACAAAAATTGGTACCTACGAAGGAAAAGAATCCTCACTATTCCATTAAAAGGGAATTTGGAAGCACCTTAGCTTCCTACCCACCATCCTCCATTTAAATGGAAATGCCCTTATGAATATTCATTTGAACTGGTCACAAACTATTTTCAATCTTTTACTGTATGTACATGTGTTTCTCCCTCTACTAAGCTCCACTTGTTTCATTAACAATTTTTTCAATAGGATAAATTTTCATACATACATGCCAATAGGAAATATTTTGATAATTGACTTCCAGTCCCTGATTTCTCATGACATGGACCAGACTAGCAGAACATAAAATTTTCTTTTTTGGTTCAATAAATTTGTAGTATAATTTTTTTTTTTTTAAATTGTGACATAGATTTTTCAATTTGCTACATTTAGACAGAAAAATTTTGATGATGAACTGTGTTATCTGATGCAAGAAAATCAAACTTCAGGATTTCTGTACAAGCAACACATCTTTCATTTGGTATGCTTGAGAACCTAAATTTGAAACACCAATTATATCAAATATTTAGAAGTATAAAAACAAAAAGAATTCAGTCAAAGGTCAACTTTGCCTGAGGGAGTTTTAATAGAACAACAATATTTATGAACTAGAAATTTTCCAAAAAATTGTATAATTAAAATGAAAAAGAGAACAGAAAACTTTAATAAAAGTAAATGGAATATTTCAAATTATAATATATTTTTATAAATTTCAATCATGCACTTGTCCCATAACATTGTCTTACATTTACATGTCTTAGGAAATTAGGCTTTAAATGTGCTCCTGTACAGAGAAAATATTGCTTTTATATGCAATTAACCTATGTCTGATAAAGAGAAGTTCCTGTCTGCCTATTGAGAGGGGTTTGATTAAAATGGGAGTACTGTATTACAAAAAAGCTACAGTACTTACCCCAGCAGACTTAAGAGGCTCCCATGGATTTCTCCCATGTTCATTAACCAAACATTCCTGCCTTGGGAGAACTATGCGATAAATTCTACCTCGTAATTCTGCCAATGAGACTTCAACACAGGGCCATCCTTGAGAGTTGTCTTCAAGACACATCCGATGCCAGTAAAAGTTATTATGCATTGCCATGATGTTTGATGGAAGTGTACCACTAGTTATTCTCTCTCCAATCAGCTGCGAGAAGTAACCTTTTTGTGGAGGTTTCACTGTATTTTCTGGGTAGGATAATGTATAGAAATTCCGACTGTGCTGGACAGCATTACAAAACTGAGGATTTTGTCTCTGAAAAAGAAAATCATTCTAAACTAGTTGACAAGTATGAGCTATTCACTTCTGATACCCCATTTTAAGTATTAAATTATTTTGAAAACACATTACATGGATTAGCATGTTCACATGAAGCCTTATTAAAATTTTAGGAAGCTCTTATTTGTAGTTCCTTAGAAAAATGCGACAATGGTTTCATACACGGCCTCTATATTTTAGTAAAATATACAAGAATTTGGTAAACATGAAGTTGATAAGCAGTGAATGTGAAACTGTGTTAGACGGTATAGCATGTTGGCATGAAGCCTAATACCAAATTTCAAGAACCTCTTATTTGTAGTTCCCCAAAAATTTCATATATAGTCATTATATGTTAGAATATATATAAGTATTCTTCAAACAGTCTACGAGTCTTCTGAAAAAAGCAGTACTTAGTAAAGCATGCTCACATACAGACTTATATCAAATTTCAGGAAGCTCTGATTTGCAGTTTATGAGAAAAATATGACAGAATTTCATGGAGGAATGATGGACAGACAGAGAGACAGGGGTAAAACAATATACCCCCTCCTTTGGAGCAGGGGTATATAAAAATAATTCTTTTTTTATACTCCTATACCTCTTTCAATAAGTAAGATATATATATAGGAAGTTGAGCAAAAGTAAATATAGATGTAAATGTAAAGAGATGTAATTGTATTCAATGTCTTTAGTATGGAAACTTTTCTTACCATTGCATTATTAAGCACCGGATGATGATCAGCACTTTTATAATGCCATAACCAGCCAGCTATGTTCTGAATATTAGGGTGTCCTCGGATGTCTAGCTGTGCCTGAAGTCCGTTATACATGAATGGTCCTGTAAAATCGTTACCCGCAACAACTGCCAATTCAACCAATAATTGATAATTTCTAAACTGAAAAAAATTAATTTTAAAATAGTAAAAATGATCAGTTGTTATACAAATATTCATTGTTTATTAATACGTATTTTTTATAGAGTGGAATGTTTTAAGTAATAAGTTTGTGCCAAAGTTGAGAAAAAACTAGGATGTTGCAGCCATGTATTATGCATGTAGTATTTGGGAGTTACAGCACAGATTGATCAGCATTCTAAATGTAATATTTGCTGCTGGACATTAAAAAACATCAATATATTCATATCAGACCATTTTACTTTAATCATTTTTAATAGAGAAGAAGAATAAGTGTAAGAATAAGCCGTTTCAGAATCTAGTGCATGCTGGGTAATATTTTTAAAAACCTTCAAAAAGACGTATTGATTGGTTGCAAAAGTCCTAAAAACATGGAAATCATGTGACATTATTTTGATTTTTGTGTACAATCAATGATATAATCCATTGTCCTTACGATTCTGAAACGGTGACTGTGAATTGAAAAAGACTTCATGATAATACATGTAATAAAGTGAATTAATTCTTCCAGTGTAATTATTGAAATCATTTTTAAATATTAAATTTATACCTTTAACATTTCCATAACCTTTGCAGGTCTTATCACCCCTACCATAAGTCTTAGTGGCTGTTCTGGTAAATCCCCTGGATACCCTAATTTCATATCATGGTTTTGATCAAATAGTTCTAATGGAATAAAACAAGAGTCTTTAAAGATACAAAAGTCAGAATCATTAGATAATATTGCATATGCCTGAGGTCTGTCTTTTAAAGCTTTAGCAATAACATAGTCTGCTTCTCCAGCTATTGCATGAATTATTGAACATCCTAGCTGTTTTAATGTGTGAAATATGTCAATTTCAAGCAAAACTGGCCTTATCAATATATCTTCTGGCAGATCTTGAATAAAAGTCACTCCACGACAAACGTCCATTATTTGGTTTAACTTTTCAACATCTGCATACTGCCTTTTCATCCATGTATCAATTTTTTGTCTTGTTGTCTCTGTACATGTTCCTTTTGCACCATCAACATAAAATAAAAGAGTGATGTCAAGCGCTTGCAGGTCTTTAACAAATTTTGTAATATAAGCCTCTAAAGTTCCATACTCTCCACCACAGATTCTTAAAAACTCATTATTACGATATTGCTGTAAACCATACCAGAATTTGTATATAAGAAATTGCTGAAATGAATAATAGTCCACTAAAATCTCAATTCCATTTTTCTCTCTTGCGACTTCAATCAGGTCAACCTGTTCTACACATTCATCCTGTCTTCTCAAGCATGTGGATAACAGTCCTCTCACACCCATTGTTGTCTATATATATAGCTATATTGATCTGAAATTATGAAAAATATTCTCAGCATGATTCAGTTTTCTCAAAGATACTCAACTGATACTATAAACTCATTTGAATAATATATCTAGACTTACTTTAATATCATGCTTAATTTTCAAAGACGAACACTAAACATGCTAATTGATTGATATTTTAGTCTTAGATACATGATTTGTTTTATTAGTGGTTATTGGCTTTGAACTTTTTGGTTTTTCTCATTGTTAAAGGTTGTACGGTTGCTTACATACACTTCATTTGAACTTTGGTGGATAGTTGTCTCATTGGCAATCATACCACATCTCTTTATTTTATAAGTCTGAGTTGTTGAAATCATATCACATCTTTTTTTTTTTATTAAGGACTTATTTACAAATAAAAGATAATAAGTCATTAACAACTTTATATTTAAAGCCGAAAGTAAGAAGAAATTAGCTTTCTTAAGATTTTTCTTGATGGTGGGGAGGGAATAGGATTAAAAAAAAATCTTTTGTCAATGAGATTATTCCTTTCAACTAATGTTTCTGCATATTCAGGTTGCAGTATTAAATAATTCATTTTACATATAAAATTAAAAAAAAAAAATAACAGTGGTAACAGTCAATCTAGTAAAACTATATATTTGGTCTCCTTACCCTCACCAGGAAGTAATTTTCAGGAATGCCCTAAAAATGCATGTATATAGTCATTATTACCACTTGGCAATTACACAAGATTTGATGATGTAAACCAGGAAGATAAAATTCAATAGCAATACCAATTAAAAGAATGTCCTTTATTTGATTTTGTTCAATAAAGTGGGCTGGAACCCATTTTAGTAGAGACCCATTGATATATATATATATATATACAGACATAAACAATTAGTGACCCATTGAAGATTCCAAAGGCCAATCTGTGTATGCCTTCATACAGGAGGAGATCCCACATGAGATGGATATTTGTCTCATTGTCAATCATACAAAATCTTTTTATTTTATATTTATGTTTGAGAAAGCTATTCTTAATACGAGATCATGTGATAAATCATATGAAATGACACAAAGATAGCCATGTATATATATAAGGAATTCATTTCAGAAAATGAAAAAAAATCTGACAAGGAAGTAGCTGACAGGTAAAAATTTATCCAGCATGTCCAGCTTACAAAAATTCTATATTTAATAACATTTTCTTTGTTCCTCTAAAATACCTCGATTGCAGATACAATATTATATTTATTATTTATGAATGTATTTGAATATCAGCTCAGTGTGAAGATAAAAAGGTACTGTAAGTTGTCAATCATACAGAGACGTAAAAAAATAAATTGTTAGCTACAAGTTATCATATTTAATAACAGCTATGGTTAGAATACTGGTTAATTTTCTGATACAAAATTCCTGTACAGTACAGAATCTGGGCTTTATTTTAATTCTTCTTTGTATGATCTTGATGATAACAAATTTTCTATTTCAACCAATAACTGTATATTTTTTTTTGTATAATAACAGTTACCATCATTTGACACTTCTGACAAATCATGATAAGGATATAATGAGGAATCATAATAAAAACTAAATCAATATGACCTTTATAAGAGGGTCGTAATGGGGGTACCTTCATGACGAAAAACGGTAAAAAAATCTTGCTAAACGAAGTTTGCGGTAATTTTTGGTGCATGACGATAAAAATTGATTGATTTTGACAAATCATGTTAAATTCTTTCCAAAAATAACGGTAACAATTAATTTTTTGAAACCTCTGACGAATCACGATAAGGATATTTTGACCAATCAGGATAATATTTTAACCAATTTGACGCTAACGGTAGCCGAAAATGACCGTTTGATGCCTGACGGTAAAGGTAAATAGGTGAGTGGTAAACAGGTAAAGAACATTTCTTAATCCACTACCCACAAAAATGTGACATGACTGGCATGATCTCTATATCTTGACCACGACAGTTTTATGTCTTTCAAATAGTAATTACAATACAAGACGATTTTTTTTTTATGTAGCACAAGTATGCAGCCACATCCGGTCAGAATGGGGATGTTTAATTAATTATCGTCGTGTCATATGTTTTCGTCGTCATATGTTTCGTATCAACCACATTTCGTCAGTTTCGACTGCACAGCGTACATTGTGGCGTGTTTTTCGGTTTCTATATTTGGAACAACAACACTACAACGTGACAAATGTATGACATATTCAAAGTCGCTTTTAAAGGCGTAAGAACTAATTAAATTAAACTTACCTGTTCAGCCATTTTTATTTAATGTCAAAATACGCATCACTAGAATAGTTGTTGAGAAAAATTCTGAGGGTTACATGAAGTATAGCTATATCGTCTGCCTGACAGACACTGGATCTTCAAGATATGTGACTGTCATGTGGTTTTGGGTCATTTTATTACAAACCAGCGAGTTAAAATTATCATGGTTCTTATATAAAATGGTTGTTCAAAATCCATTTATTCAATATTCTATTGACAATTCTTTTTATACATCCTTGATACATAAAGATGAAAACAGTCTTAACTTTTTACATTTAATCCCAAATTTTGAAAACTGCATTTTATTTTCAAAAAAATAATGTCCTTTGTAGAAATCCAGTGCCAATCTGAAATAAATCACAATGTTACAATTTCAGCACATGAAACACCAACCTAAAACTATTTATACTAGTTATTTTTAGTACTGAAAAGTATTCAATAACTTTTTTTATGATTCAAGTGATCATCAGAACCACGACTTTAGAAAATACACATTTCCGGATTTTATAGTCATTTCCTGTCCGTATACTGATCCAATTTTTAATTCATACGAAAACATATGACGCCAATTTTTTGACATACGAAAATCGCAAAGTAATCGGAAACAGTAAAAAATCGTAGTAAGCCTTGACAAAAAATCTAGATGCCTAAAAACATTCGACAGAACATGCTTTTAAAATTTGAGTACACACGTGAATAAAAACTCAACAGTGAAAACTGTAAGAAGTAAAAATTGTTATAGTATGAAAACATATCACACGAGGATAATCTGATGCCTCATGTAGAGAGAGTGCCACGCTCTCTGCACGTATAAAATCCTTGCAACAACTCTTTGAAGGATCCGTAGGTGGCATGTTTCAAGGCAAAATTTCTGTCCCTATCCAATTTACCCTTATTTTCCAGTGGCAGTCTAAATTTCCCAAACTTTATCCAGGATGGCCTCTATTACATGTGTATTACAGGACCTGCCTATTGTATTTTTTTAAATTGTGCTCGTCCTGAACATGCATGAAATATTTGCCATTGGACTTTAAGCAACCAACAATCAATCAATCAATTTATGTAGCACTAAAGCAAAAATAAGAATTCATTGGAATGGGAGATAACTCTGTCACTTGTTTATGTTCCATTCCGTTTTAATTATTACTTTTCATATTAGAAATTCTACATACCACTTTCTATGTAAGATAATTATTTTAAAAAGTGCATCTGCTACCTCTGCAACGCTTGTCATACACAATTAATGCACATGTAGGTTATTATGCAGTTGATATTTACAAACAGCCTTCAACCCGGTACCGGCGAACTCTTCAATGAAGAAGATAGAAAAAGTCGAAGGCGTCTCGGACAACCGAGTTAGTAATACATGTAATAGTATGCAGAGAAAAGAATGAAAATCTTTGCATTGGAGCAATGCTACTGAATCCAGAAAATGAAAGTGATGGCATTAAATAGCTCGGCTGAAAACGTTTACAGAGATAGGCTGCATGAATGGACAAAAAGAGAAATACAGCTCAGTCGTCTTCATGAAGAACTGCAAGTTTCTGTTGTCATAATTATATCAGATTTAAATAATTTTAATAGCAATGAATTTCGATATATAGTCTTATCCGATATATGAAATCTATGAATGAAAGTTTTATTATTGCAAACCTGATAAATTTTCTAAAAAATATTTTATGGATAATCCTAATAAATCTCCTTTTGTCAAACTGTTAACATGACTTCAGGCTTTCATGTCGATCCGGCCCTTAGTCGATCAGTCCTAAGTCGTTCTGTCCCAAGTCGATCTGGCCCCAATATAAAAAATACTTACAAGGAATAAAAATAAAGATAAATATGAATTGTAATTCATAAATCATTAGATGTAAATATTGTAAAATTTAAAAGATGTATTCGACACATGTTTGATGTTACAAAAAAAAAAAAAAAAAAAAAACACAGAGAAGACACTGATGAAAAGAAATAATGGTACATTTCTTCGTCATGTTACCTAAAAAAAATATATAAATTGATTATTAGAACTTCAAATAAAAGATCAAAGTATAAAGACCTTGCTGATTAAGTAAATTTTATCAATCATGATTTTAATTGAATTAAGTGATTACGACTGGTGTTACTTTGGTTCATGATCATCAGACAGTTGTTGAATAAACAAACCAATTATAGACTAATGATTTGATTTAAACAAGTCATTGTGATGATTACATAATTATATGTTCCATTGGATTGTAAATATCTATTTGTCTCTTCTATGTGTGAATTAAAACAAAACTTTTCCCCATGATATTCCAAGTTATCATGGAAAATAACTTCATATTTATATGCTGATGCTGCTTTACAAACAGTATACCAATCATACTCATTTTCCTATCGATTTAAAATAATTCATCTGATGTTACTCCAATATCAGGCATACTTCACTTACCTGCTGTCATTAATCATTGATACTTTTTACAAATTCCATTTATCCTGATTCAAATATGTCACCAAATCCTCTGAAGTTGATATAAATTATTCATTATTTTATTATGGGGCGGATCAACTTGGGGACGGATCGACGTGGGACAGATCAAGGATCAACTTGGGGCTGGAACGACCTAATACCAACATGAAGCTGGAATAAAAATTATACAGTTCTGAAAACACAGGCACTTGTTTCTGTCAATGGGGGGTTTACTATCCACACTTGTACGAACAAGTGTGGATAGTAAACCCCCCACTGACAAACAAGTACCTGTGTCTGAAAACCATATCAAAACATTGTACTCTGCATTTTTCTGCACATTATAAATTTTGATATACAGAATGCAAAATTTTATGATACCAGTGAAGATAAACTTAAACAACACAAATACATGAAAATCAATGACATTCAGACAAATTTCAGATGGTATTAAAGTAACAAGACATTTCAGCACCTTGTTCCTAATACAATTTGGCACTGTTTCTGTCATTTCAGCATCAGGACATTTCAGGACCTAGACAGCATTTTTATGTCCCCGCTGTAGGCAACGTGGCATTAAGTGTTACCCAAGACTGTCCTTCTGTCTGTCTGTCCCTCAGTCCCATTTTCGTTTCTCCACTCTAACTTAAGTTTTCCTCATCCAAATTTTATGAAACTCATACACAATGCTAAGAACAAAACTTGCAAACATTGTTCGAATTTGGGCAGTGAGTCACTTACTGTATTAGAGTTATTCCCCTTTTAACTTTTTATACCCCCGCTTTAAAAGACAAGGATTTCTGAAATTTGGTTTCAGGGTTTATATAAGTAAGTTACACCGTGTGATGTGTTTTCAGATTCATCACTCAACAACTTCCTGTTTACCGAACACTTGTATTATTTAACACATGATAGCCAAGTTGAAAATTTTTGTCACATTATTCTCAGGAACTACTTAACAAGGATTTCTGAAATTTGGTTTCAGGGTTTATATAAGTAAGTTACACCGTGTTATGCGTTTTCAGATTCATCACTCAACAATTTCCTGTTTACCGAAATATTTCAGCGGGGGTATCATCAGTGAGCAGTAGCTCACAGTTTTACTTGTTAAAATTGCAATACTTGAGCGGAGGCATTTGTGTCCTCAGACACATTCTTCTTTTATTTCTCTCTTTATTTTCCTGTTTAATAATGATTAAAAGTTAAGAAAAAGGTAATAATAAAAAACAATTTAACAATACTGTAAAACAAGAAATTTTGGTAGTGATATTAAAATCCTTACATAAAATAAGCAATACAAAATTTGATTGTGTTTAAATTAACATATTTAATCAAACTCATAACTTATTGAAGCGCTTGCAAGCCATATTGAGTAAATTAATTAAAGCCCAAAACATCATGAAATGCAACAATTAGAATTTCCTATACTAAATTACTTTCACAATGTTAGACCAATTTAAGAGGTAATAGTAATATTTTTCGTTATGACAATTTATTTTATATTTATACATGTAATAATGTAAATGTTAACAACAGTCTGAGTGATGAGGTGAGTTTTTAACGACCTTGACTACCCATGAAGGTCTTGCACAGTCTGTCCAGAGTGCTCAAAAAGGAGAAAAAAAAAACAAAACATTTGCTTCTTCTGACCCTGGGAATTGTATATATACTGTCAATGACCCTGGGAATTGTATACTGTCAATATATTATAACCCAAATTATTACACAAAATTTCCAAACAGAAAACATATATTAAATCTAAGAAAACCTAAATCAGTATCAGGCTCTGAGATCACAGAATTAGTTGTTAACAATAAGGTCTGAAAGCTTAACAGTGGAATATAAACATAGTAGCTTTATGAGATGCCGATTTGTCTTGATACCCAAATGTCCTTCACGGATGCGAATTATCCTGGTGCCGATTTGTTTCTGTGCGGAAGCGTCTAGAATTTATTTCTGAATTTAGATAGTTGTGTTAGGGGTGTATTCTGATTGATTTTTATATAACTTACCCTTTTATTCACCTTGCATATATATGCATTTCCTTGTAGAAATAAGATTTTCAACATGGTACATGTAGTATGATGGGAGAAATGAATATTATTTTACATGTCTTAACTCCTAATTTTTTTTTAATGCATTTCAGAAATTTAACTTTACACATATCTGTCCCATCTATATGACCATTGATCTTTTAAACACAATCTCAACTCCTCTGTATTATCATGCATTAGACCACTTGGAAATATTCATGAAGCATGTATTTCATTTGGACATATGCAAGGGAAGATAATTGAACTCATCTTTACATGGTTCCATTTTGTGAATTCCTTTACAATACTTTTAGTATGATTACAGTTAATTATTTTTCTTTTTAGTGTTGCCAAGAGGGAGACTCTTGTTCATTATTCTATGACATATGTTGAAAGTCAGCTAGCCAGACGTCAGAATGTGAAAACCCATGTAAATACAGCTACAATCAGAAACACAGAGTTATTGGAGGTAGAAATCTTTTTATTTTTTAGACTTGCTATAGTTGCCTAAACTTTTTTGATGATATATATATAAATTGAAGTACACATTAAATTATATGAAGCCATGTACAGTAAAACAATAATTCACATAGTAGACTTGGTAGAGTAAAAACACAACTTTTGGAAACATTGCAGTCTTCTTGACAAACTGCATGCCCTACAGCCTAGGTCAGTAAAAATGTTGCCATTAAGGGTCCAGAAATGGTCATATTTGACAGACATGACCTAAACTGAAGGGCCAATGACCGAAATGTCAGATTGGGATTTATATCCCAAAAAAAAAACCTTGCCATGCCTGTAAAATTTTCCTATAAAGAGGCTTGTTAAAATTTTTTGTGAGGGTTGAAATATTGGGGGTGGAGATTTTTGGTCTAGGTCTACTAAGAGCCAGGTGTGCTCTTTTATTTGTCATTGAAAGACATGCATATGACAAGATTATTCTGAATCGGTCACAAAAAATTGATAGGAACAAACACACTAGTTTAAATGCTGGTAAAAAACCAGGCTTATAATTTTGTTCGCCCATCACACTTATCATCTACAGAAAATTACAGGGAAACCAGTCTAAAGTGAACACTGCATAAACCGGAAACTTGTCTGTCAGAACAAAAATCTTGCATCAGGAAAAACAATGAATAATCTTGATAATTTTAAAATGGTTAACCAGACTCATGTTCAATCCAACAAAATAGAAGGCCTTATAATTTTGGTGTAAACCGGTTTCATTGCATTAGCACATAATTCCAGTGTTGCCCCAAGGAGGTGGTACTCAAGTCGAATCAAATAAAATTGAGATGTAGGAAGATCTCAGTTAGCCAATAACTAATTTTTGTAAATTTTGCCACGATAAATTTGATTACTGTTATTTCTGTTCAAATACATGTTTGCCCTTAAGTACTTTAAATAGGAATTCCTGGCGTTAGTTGGAGTCAGTGAAATGAATTTAACTTCTTTAACTTTTAACACACAATGTCTACATCTAATATATCTGTATACTAAAATCAAATATTTGTTTCAGGATTTGCAGAGCACAGAAGATCGGCTTTATCAGGAAGCTTGTAATCCACCTAGCCCTAGACTAACTACATTGCAGGTAAAATTCAGAGTGCATAATGCTTGTTTTATGTATGCAAATGACATTACTAAGAACAAATTCTGCATTGCATGTAATGATTTATGTATAATTAATGCATTAATTTTATTGATCAGTAAGGTATTTTTTATTATACTGGTGTTTTCAGCTCATTTTGGTGCTCTAAATGTTTTTTTCAATTTGGGCAGACTTTTTTATAACAATTTACATTAATCTTTTAAAATTTAAGTCATACAAAACTAGTTTCTTGTAATTATAATGTTAAGTAAATTATTGAACCAAATAGATATAGGAAGATGTGGTGTGAGTGCCAATGAGACAACTCTCCATCCAAATAACAATTTATAAAAGTAAACCATTATAGGTCAATGTACGGCCTTCAACACGGAGCCTTGGCTCACACCGAACAACAAGCTATAAAGGGCCCCAAAAGTACTAGTGTAAAACCATTCAAACGGTAAAACCAACGGTCTAGTCTATATAAAAAGCGAAACGAGAAACACGTATAAATTACATAAACAAACGACAACTACTGTACATTAGCATACATATATACTAAACTAAGTCCTCTGTGCACATGTTTTACATTTATTACAAATCCATAATGTATAATCAACAAAAATATTTCATTCTGTGATTGTTGATTGATAACTTTGGCCGCTAATTAACTTTTGGGTTTTGGTGCCAAAGTTTACCAATCCTGACCTTGCTAAACAAATCAACACAGAATTGAGTTGCAAGTGAAAAATAAGTGAGATTATAGAGTGATGTTTATTTGTTTTTTTTTCATATTTTCCATGCATTTCAATTTGTAGTTAAACTTTGTCATAAACTCTACGATAAATAATTTGTTGCATTGATTTTTTCTTTCAGAATCATTCAATCAATTAACACTTTCTACTTTCATGACATTCTACAAGTGCTTACTTTTCTTTCATCATGTTTTTTTCCTCTCACTTATTTTCTACCTCATTTCATTCGTACTAAAATAAATATTTTCTGATCTAACTAAAATAAACAACAAACAAGAAAATAGGTTGTGCGTTCGTTACAAAGATCGCATAAATTTTATATAATGAACGAATCAACAAAAAACAATAAAGAACATACATATGTATCAATGCCAACATGTTATTTAATTACATAAGTAGCCAGTGTACAAAGCTACTACTAGATGGAGGGGGAGGGAGGGAAAGCTAACGCAAACAACTGGAATATATAATAACACGTCCTTTCTAACTTAGTAACAAACGTCGCATTAATCAAACAGACCCATACAAATTCCTTATTTACCCTCAACGAAACCGCCCGTGCAAAAACATAACCGGGAAAATATACCAAGTAAGGAAACCCCTTAATGATATAACGGAACATAAAGAAATAGATTTATTTTCACCTCATTTCATTCGTTCTAAAATAAATATTTTCTGATCTAACTAAAATAAACAACAAACAAGAAAATAGGTTGTGCGTTCGTTACAAAGATCGCATAGCAAAGGGGTTACAAGAAAAGAGGAAATTACAAACCCAAATTTAAGGATACCAAAAGCTTTTGTTCAATGCTATCCTTGATATAGCCGTCCTTAGCTCTGTCTGTAGCCCAACGCCCGTGAACTTTGAGTAGGCGGTCAGGAACCTTGTTATTAGCAGCTGCGAAACTCCGACACTTCTAAGGCTATGAAGGCGAACGAGAACTATCCAAACCTATATCTTTGAGTGCTGACCGTAGAATCTCCTACATCTGGTATAAGAAAGGGTTTAGACTTATTAGTAGCTTTGTACTTGCCAGAAATTTTCATAAAGTTTATGGCAGTAAAGAGAAATTCGTCGGAGTTCTCTATAATACCTGCTAACGCAATATATTTCCTTAACCAGAAAACGGGACAAAGCTCATTGCGTGTTTTCGCAATAATAACTGAATTACCTCTCCTGTATAAATCAGTTTTACTTTTTGGAATTTTAATCTCCAAAAAATTTAATTGAAAATCCAAATCAGACATCCGAATATTTGCTAGTTCGCTATATCTTAAAAAACCAGAAAACCCTAGAAGACACAAGACACAAGTGCGCAAAAATAATAAATTATGTTTTTCTACCGTATAGTGTTGAACTAATTTTAACAAAATATCTTTTGTAATAGGCTCCTTTTTGTTCAAAGGTTTGCCCAACATCCGTTTTCCGCCTTCCAGAATAAGTGTAAGAAAATCATCTAAACAAGGATTGATGTTGAGGGAAATCTTATGTTGCCAGTTAATAGAATAAAAATAAGCTTCCAAAACTGAAACGGAAACTTTTTGTTGTATAAGTCCTCCTAAAAACAATGCAACTGAAGACACCGATGCAGGTAAAAAAGAAAAATAGTTCTGAATACACCATTTTGAATTTTTCAAAATATAAGTCATATTTTTGTTCGTTACAGTAGATCTAGTGTTTTTAACTATGGCAGGAAGAGCGTGTACAGATCCAGACAAATAAGTATGAGACTTGTATTTTCCAGGTCTTTCCAGTGGCTAACCAAGCGTGTAGAATCTGTAAAAATTATCAGAATAATAAATGATACGGGCATATGAAAGTTAACCATAAGGAAAATAATATAAATATGTACATGTATTTGTGAATATACAAAAGTATAGGCAAGATAGCTCAAAGCAAACAATCTTTTCATTAATCAGAATGTGAAATCGTGCATAAATTGTAACTATATAAAAGTGCAAAACTCTCTTTAATAGGAGTACAGTTCTCCTGTAATATTCCATTTATACAAAAACCATAGAGAGCGCAGTCCTCTCTTATAGGGAGCACAGTTCTCAACAATATTTCATATTTCGTGTCAACATACATGCATTACTAGTGTTTGGCAAAATAGATAGTGCAGTTTTCTCTTGTAGGGAGCACAGTTCTCCACAAATAGTTCATATTTCATATTTCGTGTCAATATACATGCATTACTAGTGTTAGGCAAAAACAGAGAGCGCAGTCCTCTCTTATAGGGAGCACAGTTCTCCACAAATATTTCATATTTCATATTTCGTGTCAATATACATGCATTACTAGTGTTAGGCAAAAATAGAGAGTGCAATCTTCTCTTATAGGGAGCACAGTTCTCCACAAATATTTCATATTTCGTGTCAAAATACGTGCAATACTAGTGTTTGGCAAAAATAGAGTGCAGTCTTCTCTTGTAGGGAGCACAGTTCTCCACAAATATTTCATATTTCGTGTCAATATACGTGCATTATTAGTTTTGGCAATAATATAGAGTGCAGTCCTCTCTTGTTATACTTAACTCGAAACCAACATAAGTGCGTTAATAAACATGAAAAATATTCAAATACTACTAGCGTCAAAACGTAATACTAAAACGCTACTTTGAAAAGTCTGAGTAGCGAAAATGCTAGATTTATCTGAACCTGGTGTAAAAAAGTTCGTAGGATATTTGTATTCTACGGAGTCTACAATACAAGGTAAATATTTTCCATTCATATCAACAATCGATGGCCAATAAGAGGCTGATATCCATTTAGGTACAACAAGTACACCTTTAGCTCTACAAAAAATTAGATATCTAATTGTCCTGTTGATCAAATGTACAGGTGGAACTATCCAGCTATTCTCAAGTGCCCAATTATGAGCGAAAGCGTCAACCCCGCTAGTGCCTGGCGTCCAGAATAAAGAATAATATTTTGCAACTTTGTAATTGTTGCTACTAGCAAATAGATCGCAAGAAAGGGACCCCATAATTTTCAAAATATCTGAATATACGCTGATGTATGCCCCAATCGTCAAAGTCGAAGAACTTGCTTACAAAATCAGCTGTACAATTTTGAAGTCTGGGCACCCATGCAACTGATAAATCAATATTAAAAAGAAGACAGGTGTTAAAAATAGAGAACGCCAGGCACTGAAGCGGTGACTTCATACTGCCCACTTGAACAATTCTAATTACATTCTGATTGTCTGAATATAGTTTTACAAATTTGTTCTCAAGTTTTGAACCCATAGTTTTCAGTAACAACTCTACAGCTTTTAGCTCTCTAAATGTTGAGCTTTGTGCTTTATTAAAATCGTCCCACATACAGTGAAAAGTTTTGCTAGACTCGCCTAGTAAAATACCAGCTCCAGCGTGGTCACTTGCATCTGTGTAAATAATCCGCTCTGGTAGTCTGAACCAAGGGGAAATAACTCTAGGTGATAAACTATCAATGTTTTGAGACCAAAAATGAAGCTCATCTTTAGCTTCAGGCGGAAGACTAATTTTTGTGTCCCAAAAAACCTTACTGGCAATAAGCATAGACAACTGTCTCGTAAAAATCTGGCAAATAGGACCGTAGGCAAATCTCATAGAAATAATCGAACCGACCACGGATGCAAGTTCCCTAGCCGTAGCAAAACACTTAAATCTAAGGTTTTGCACTTTAACGCGGAGATTTTCAAATTTATGAACAGGTATATCAATGGCCCTCTAAAAGATTCCAGGTAAAACCCAACCACTCCAAAACTTGAACCGGTGCCACTGACTTTTCTCTTCATTCACATGAAAACCTGCCTGTTTAAGATCATTTTGTAAATGAACACTAGCCGACTTACAACTCTGAAAATCATCACAAATCCACCCGTCGTCAAGATACATGATAATTTTATACCCTGAGACCTCCAAAAGGAGACTAAGGGCCTTAAGGTTTTGTAAATATATAAGCAGCGCTGCAAAGGCCGAAAGGCAAAACTGAAAATACGAAAATCGTGTCTTATTATTAAATTTCCAAGAAAAGCCTAAATAAATATGAAAATCAGGGTGGATACTTATGTGATGATATCCACTGGTTAAATCAAATTTTAGCATAGAATTACCCTTTTACATAAAAAGGCCTTCTAATGAACCTTCAAACTTAATCTTTCTATTAACAATACAAGCATTGACATGTCTTAGGTCTAGAATAAGTCTGGATTTTTGTTCTGTTGTACAGACACCAACAGTGGATTCACCCAGTACGGAGGCTCGAAAACCTCGCTGACAAGATCTTTTTCAGAAGTTCTTTAATGGCGATTTCTGTAAAGTCTGAATGATCGTAAGCTGATTTATTATTTCTAAGAAATGTTTTTGCGGCAAGAAACAAACTCCAACCTGTAACCATACTCAGTCACGTTTAAGATAAAGTCTGACGGTTTTAAAATATTTCTCCAAAATTCTAAACAATTCTTAAGACTATTATTTAACAGTTTTCGACTTTAAACGAAAATTATTGTCAAACTCGGATTGTTCATCTAAAAGTATAAAATTAGAATACTCAACTTTACTGCTGTTTGTTGTAAGGTTCTGGGCTGGTGACTGTAGCGGCAGCTGGTTGTCTACGTTGCAATTGGGCTGTGTAGGGACAGAACTTGGCGAAATGCCGGGCAGGTTACAGTAGTGGCAGGTAACGTTCGCACCTGGAGCGAAGTTTTGTCTGTAGTTTGGAAATTGTGGTCTTGGAGTGAAGATTTGGCGCTGGTTGTAGTTTTGAGAGCCGAGAAAAAGCTGGTTATTCGACATGCCGTCGAACACTCCTGGTCTAGTACGCTGATAAGATGACTGTGTGGGTTGATTTCTGTCATAGGGAGTCTGCCTCTTCTTGGAGGCTCTAAAAATGGCTGCCCGTAACTTGGAGGCGTCCTCACTATTGTCAGTAAGATCATTATCAGCATATTCTTTAACCGTCCCCCAACCATGTCGGTCTGCTATTCTGAGTAATTTATTACGATGAGAAAGGGCCTTCTTCTCTGAATCGATCAACTCGAAAACTTCTTCCACGCTACCCCTTGACAAAAAGTTTTTGAGGCGGTCAAGATTACTGAGTCTCTCTTGATTGAATGAAAACTGGATTTTTATCCCTCCCGCTTTAATATCCGTGTTTACCTGCAGCTTTTCTTGCAGTTCTGATACTATGGAGGAACGCTGTTTGTCTAAAGCAATGTCTATCTTGGTGTTGAATAAACTTACTGCGTCTACTGCACTGAACTCATTAGCATCTTTTGGTTTTTGCACATTTGTATGATTATCGACAGTTATTTCATCACCTGAATCGGACATTTCACTAACCGAATACTTTTAACTAACAAGCTAACGCAAACAACTGGAATATATAATAACACGTCCTTTCTAACTTAGTAACAAACGTCGCATTAATCAAACAGACCCATACAAATTCCTTATATACCCTCAACCGAAACCGCCCGTACAAAAACATAACCCGGGAAAATATACCAAGTAAGGGAAACCCCCTTAATGATATAACGGAACGCAAAGAAATAGATTTATGCTGTGCAGTTGCCCAAGTTCTAACAAGAGGTTAAGCCACTTAAGGTCTTTGCAAACAGAAAAGCTGCTGGCAAATTAGAGAACAGGAAGACAATAAATCAATAGTAGTACATTTTGGAACATTTGGATAATGTTCAAATTGTCACTGTATATATATATTTTAGTGTTCTTATTGGTTTGCTTGAAGCTACAATAAACATTTATTTGGTATAAAGTCAAAATCATCTGTTTTCAAATACATGTAGTATTTTACAAAAACTAGAGAAACTTTGGTTTTTATTTTAGGACCAATATTGGTCAATGGGGAAGAGTTTGAACCACTATTGGAACAGCGACTTGTTTCACAAATAATCGTACAAGTAAAAATACTCGTAAGTCATGAACATTTCAGTATAACTTGCATTCAGTTTTAGTCTTATGATATTTTGTGAAAATAGTCCCAGAGTCTTGATTAAATGTATAAATACTAGAGTAACTCTTCCTTCTCATTTTAGAACAATTATTGGTCAATGGTGAAAAGTCTGAAACCACTATGGGAACAGAGTCTACAAAAGAAAACCTTGTCATCATCAAGGAAAACTACAGGAAAACAGAAACCTTCCAAGCCTAAGAGGGTTTGGAAGAGATGAAAGTAAAATTAGTATTTATATAGCTTTTATTATACATATTGTAATGTACATTAAAATATTTGTAAGTAGTTGTCACTATATAAAGGTATATATACATGTAGTAATGTAAATGTAGATGTAATACACTAATGTGAAATTAACTGTTGGTGTGTATATTTCATGTAAAAGTTCAGTGGTTGTGTGTTATTTCATGTAAGACAAGAAGTATGAAAAAATTATAAATAAACTTTTAAGGAGATTGAAAATTGAAAAACAGATTTTACAAAGAAATAATTTATTACATTGAATAGTTACGCAATGAAATTTTGCATTTATTTAGTTTTATATTTATTTACTGTATAAGATTTTTTATATTTATCTTATAGTATGCAGGTAACACATTTTCATAAACTTGTAGAATATTTCAAAAGTAGCAATAATGCTGTAAGGAGATAATTCATGAAGGTTACTAAAATGATGTTACAATGCTTAGATTTTTGTAAGAATAATAATCAAGAGCCTAAAAGTACTTCTTATTAATATTTCATCTTCTAATTTACAAGAGTAATAAATGAATTTAAATTTCTATTTATTAATTTTAGGTGTATGTATCTTTTGTCCAACCAAATGTTATTTTACTGGACCCAAATTTAAAATTTTTTTTTAACATGAGCCAGGTGTTAAAAGTGAAAGAGAATTGTCCTTATTATTCTCATGATAATTTTTGGTAATCGGATATACAAATTCGCAGGATATTATATGCTTTTCAACATGGAAGCCTCTGTCTGAAAGGTAATGCGCTAGTGCAAATGTTGTAAAAAAAAATTATGATTTTTTTATTAATTAGTACATTGATTTTTATATAGATTTTTCTTTTTGTTGATTTTCTTACTGTTTTTAGGACTTTAACCTCATATAAAGCATATTGTAAAAGTTATTCATACACCTAACAATTATTAGAATATGAGAATAAGATTCATTAAATTCACATGTTAGGCATTTGGTCAATTTATAGACTTGTATAAGGACATATCAGCAGTTTATTCTAAATATAAAATCTAAAATACTCATATAGAGTGCAAATTGTCAATTTTATGTTTATTTGTATTATTTTTTATGTATGTATTTTATATACTCAGAGCTGTATACTGCCCAAGCAATTTGTCTTCAATTATTATCGTGTATTATTGTATGATATACCTAATTTTATACCTCATGTACATTTCTATAGTGATATTCGTTTTCTTTGTAAATTGCATATATTTTAGTATTGGGTAATGATTTACAAAATATTTCACGAAAACAAATTCTCGTTAGTCATGAATGAACATTTGAGCATAGCTAACTATCAGTTTTAGTCATAAATTTTTTTGTGAAAAGAGCTGCGGGATTTTAAGCAAAAAACAGTTAATCAATCTATTTATGATGTAGATGTTATAAGCCAATAACATTCAGTAGAAGAATCACAATAATGTCATGCAGTAATAAGGAAAATATTCACCCTATAAGATTGAATAATACCTCTATGTTAGGTCAAGAATATCATTGACGCTCAAAACATATTTTTTCTTTATACTACATATAATTGCCTGCAAGATTATCATATAGATATTGCATTTTACTGTATAATGCATTTATGTTTTACAATTTATGTTATACTTGTATTTTGCATTTGACTAGAATTATTTTACACCTATTTGTTTTTTGTTCCAAATTTTTTTTCAGGTTTCTCATAGCAAATCATGGACTTTGCAAGGATAGGAGTGTCATTTTGTTAACTTTGCGAAATCACTAGCAAAAAATACATTAATAACAGCAAAACATAATTTAGGACAAAGAAACCAATGTGCAAATAAGATTTGATCAGCATGATTATACGGTTTTAATAATTCAAATGTTGTCTTTTAAAAAATTGTATTAAACAAAATGAGGTATGAATCCATTTCTGTTTATCATTTATAACATTGTAATTTCCATTTTTGTTAACAACATTTTTAAAATTTCGTCTTTTTGCTTTAAAAAATGCAAAACAAATTATTACAGAATTACAAGCCGTAAAAGTAAGACATCAACATACTATGACAAAGCTGATAAATAATTTCTTCACAATTGACCATTTATGTACATTTTTTGAATTTTATAAAATTTTCATTCAAACTTTTATGTAAATCAGGTACTCTATAAGTATTGCTGTTTTTATCAGAATACTTTGATCTTTGCTCAGTAATGTGTATTTTATGCCCCACCTAGGGGCATTATGTTTTTCTGTCTGTGGGTCCATTCGTTCGTTTGTCTGTCCATTCGTGTGTCTGTTCCGCTTCAGGTTAAAGTTTTTGGTCGCTTCAGGTTAAAGTTTTTGGTCAAGGTAGTTTTGATGAATTTGAAGTCCAATCAACTTGAAACTTTGTACACATGTTCCTATGATATGATCTTTCTAATTTTAATGCCAAATTAGAGTTTTGACCCCAATTTCACGGTCCACTGAACATAGAAAATGATAGTGCGAGTGGGGCATCCATGTACTATGGACACATTCTTGTTTTAAAATTTTCATAATTCTTTAATTATAGTTTTAGAATTTCCTGTACTTTTTATGTCCATTTTCACTGAACAAGTACACATTTTTGTTAAGGGCGAGCTGAAGCCCGCCTCGGGTGCGCGGATTTTCTCGCTGTGTTGAAGACCCATTGGTGGCCTTGGGCTGTTTTCTGCTCATTGGTCATGTTGTTGTCTCTTTGACACATTCCCATTTCCATTCTCAATTTTATTATAGAGAGTCTAGAAAAATACTAATGTTACTGCCGTATAAGTATTAATAAAAAACAATATGTCTATTGTTGTCATATTTATAGATTAACTGTTTACAAAACTTTGATTTATTCGAAATACTTAGGATTTTCCATCCCAGGAATAAATTACCATAGCCATATTTGGCAAAACCTTTTGGAATTTTTGCCCCTCAATGCTCTTCAACTGCAGATTTTATTTGGTCTTTTAACTTTTTGGATTCAAGAGTCACTGATGAGTCTTTTGAGAATGAAACGTGCATTTGGCGTACAAAATTATAAGCCTGCTCACGACATATAAAATTATTAACCTTTAAATTGAATTTATTAAATACATAGAAAAGGAACTGGTTCTAGGTCTAATATATAATTAAATGATTGGTCAATCTTAAATATGAATTTTTCTTAGGAATATCTTTTAGGGTTGCAACTGAATGACATATTGTGCCTTAATTGTAGTCTAAAATTTTCAGCTGTAAATGCAATGCAAGAACACATAATTTGTTTTTCTATTTAAAACTTTTCATTGAATTATCTCTTCTATTTTATTGTATATATTTAGGAAAAGTTTTTGTTATATCTATTTTTCTTTTATCTACTTTGTTGTCTTATATATGGACTTTTCTGTCTTTCTTTATTTAGCTTTGTACAATCATATTTTTATTATACTTATATCTAATTGAATTAATAAGTAATACATATAACATTACATTATATTTTTCTTTGCAAATCATTTTAATTTTAAATTACCTCCCTTTAGGAAAACCCTGGAACAATCCAAAGACATTTTTATAGAAATAATAAAATGAAGTATGAGAGCTATCATATGTAAAAGTCTTAAAAAAGGTAAAGCATGTAAATATTGTATCTATCATAAGTTCCTCTTACAGTCAACTGTGAAACCATATAGAATTCCAATGCATTTTTAACAGTTTGAGGTTAATTTATGCTAAACAAATGTGCGATCAACAAAAATAATCAGGTTTTAGCTCACCTGGCCCAAAGGGCCAAGTGAGCTTTCTCATCACTTGGCGTCCGTCGTCCGTCGTCGTCCGTCGTCGTCCGTCGTCGTCCGTCGTCCGTTAACTTTACAAAAATCTTCTCCTCTGAAACTACTTGGCCAAATTTAACCAAACTTGGCCACAATCATCATTGGGGTATCTAGTTTAAAATTGTGTCCGGTGACCCGCCAACCAACCAAGATGGCCACCATGGCTAAAAATAGAACATAGGGTAAAATGTAGATTTTGGCTTATATCTCTGAAACCAAAGCATTTAGAGCAAATCTGACATGGGGTAAAATTGTTGATCAAGTCAAGATCTATCTGCCGTGAAATTTTCAGATGAATCGGACAATGGGTTGTTGGGTTGCTGCCCTGAATTAGTAATTTTAAGGATTTTTTCCGTTTCGGTTATTATCTTGAAAATTATTATAGATAGAGATAAACTGTAAACAGCAATAATGTTCAGCAAAGTAAGATCTACAAATAAGTCAACATGATCAAAATGGTCAGTTGACCCCTTAAGGAGTTATTGCCCTTTAAAGTAATTTTTACCAATTTTTGTAAATTTTGTAATCTTTACAAAATCTTCTCCTCTGAAACTACTGGACCAAATTCAACCAAACTTAGCCACAATCATTATTAGGGTATTTAGTTTAAAAATGTGTGCGGTGACCCAACCAACCAACCAAGATGGCTGCCATGGCTAAAAATAGAACATAGGGTAAAATGTAGGTTTTGGCTTGTAACTCTGAAACCAAAGCATTTAAAGCAAATCTTACAGGGATTAACTTGTTTATCAAGTAAATATCTATCTGCCCTCAAATTTTCAGATGAATTGGACAACTGGTTGTTGGGTTGCTGCCCTGAATTGGTAATTTTAAGGAAATTTTGCCGTTTTGGTTATTATCTTGAAAATTATTACAGATAGAGATAAACTGTAAACAGCAATAATGTTCAGCAAAGTAAGATCTTCAAATAAGTCAACATGATCAAAATGGTCAGTTAACCCTTAAGGAGTTATTGCCCTTTAAAATAATTTTTACCAATTTTTGTAAATTTTGTAATCTTTACAAAATCTTCTCCTCTGAAACTACTGGACCAAATTCAACCAAACTTAGCCACAATCATTATTAGGGTATTTAGTTTAAAAATGTGTGCGTAGACCCAGCCAACCAACCAAGATGGCTACCATGGCTAAAAATAGAACATAGGGTAAAATGTAGATTTTGGCTTGTAACTCTGAAACCAAAGCATTTAAAGCAAATCTTACAGGGATTAACTTGTTTATCAAGTAAATATCTATCTGCCCTCAAATTTTTAGATGAATTGGACAACTGGTTGTTGGGTTGCTGCCCTGAATTGGTAATTTTAAGGAAATTTTGCCGTTTTGGTTATTATCTTGAAAATTATTACAGATAGAGATAAACTGTAAACAGCAATAATGTTCAGCAAAGTAAGATCTTCAAATAAGTCAACATGACCAAAATGATCAGTTGACCCTTAAGGAGTTATTGCCCTTTATAGTCAATTTTAACAATTTTCATTAATTTGGTAAATTTTGGCAAGTTTTACAAAATGTTTTCCTTTTGTAATCTTCTTTTCTGAAACTGCAGTAGAATATCAATATAGAAAACAATCTACTAATGTACTGGCAATAAAAATAATTGATAATTCTATAACATGAAAAAAAAACCACATTAATACCTGATGATGGTGTTTCTTTCTTTACATTGAAAATGATGTCACAACTATAATCCCAAACAATAGGTCGAATGTCAGATATGTTTCAGTACTTTGGCTTCATTTTCTACAGATTCGAAGTGCAAATGATGCTTGAATTCCTACACTAATTTATACAGACTTCATCCCTTTCACAGGTAATGCCTGTCTCATATTATATTTAAAACTTTAATAGAATATCAGAAATTTTGAGAGAAAATTAATCAACCATGCAAGATCTAAAACTTAATTAATATTGTTCAAATTATCAATTAACTATTAAAAAAATTCTCATTAAAAAATATAGTTCTTCATTTTATATTTTATCAGAAATTTAGGGAAAAAATTGAATTTAATTGTGTCCCTTGTTCTCATTTCCTGGGATAAGTCCAATACAAATTAAAGTATTGGTATTGAATTAATATTTAAGAAATATTTCAAACCTTACCATTTTCTTCACAAGAATGAAGACCATATTTTCAGTGTCATGAGTATCAGTCATCATATTTGTTGTACTTTGTTGTTTAAAAGTTGAATACAAAAAGATCAACAAAGCAATTCAAAACCGCTTGAATTTTGCAACAACAAATGAGAGTTTTAACGACCTCAGCTGGCTATACAACCCTTGCACAATCAACTCAATTTTGCAGAAATCATTAATAGGAAAGATTGCCCTTAAATGATAATTTTTATTAGGTGCAACAACAGAACTTCACAACAAACTTTCTCATCACTTAGCATTTCTCGTTAGATAAATTTTACAAAATTCTCCCTGAAACTACTGTCAAATTAAACCAAACTTGGTTTAAATCACCACTAGGATATCCAGGGACCACTGTGTATGATGACCCTGCCTGCCAACATGGCACACATGGCTGAAATATAATCCACTTTTTAGTCTTATATCTCTGAAACTAACGACAGTACAACAGTTGCATTTATCATGCATCAGTTGTAAATAAAAATATCAGGTGAGCGACACAGGGTCCTTGGAGCCTCTAGTTTAGATTTGTGATATTGCTTTATTGTCCATCTACACTTTAAACATTTTGTTTCAATACTTGTACATTTTTCATTTATTTTTTATTCAGTGAGACATTATTATTTGTATGCCTCATTGTCGGTTTCAGCTGCTTGCTACAATCAATACTAATTCATAAATTAAGGATGTTCGCTTCTCTGTTTCAAAATAACAAGCTTTTTAAAAGACTGTTATAAATTGTTAGTTTATAAATAAAGGAACCTGCATAAAAGCAGAAAAAAATGAAGGGTCTGTGTGCTTGTTTTCAAGATATTAGCCATTGAAAATTTGGCGGGAAATAATTCTCTCTAGACTTTTCATACATTTAATATTGGCACCCTTTTTCTTTCAAAAAATATGAAAAAATAACAAGGATTCTATAGAATTTTCAAATATGGCTTTTTAAACTATATGTAATAAAATTATGAAAAGAAAAGTAGGGGTTAGTGGGGAAATTTTTTTAATGGCACTTCATGGATAAAACCAGAGGATTCCAAATATCTGGCAAAAGTTCAAAAACAAGAGGAGCGAACATCCTTAAGGTGGTGTTGTCATTAATCATAATGTAAAAAAACTTTGACAGGATGAACATCTCAACAATTCAACCACACATTTAATTTTTTGCCAGTAGTATTCTACTACAATGATGGGTACTGGATGCCTCAGTACTTTAGTACAAATATACTACTACTAGGGGGTGTATAATGACCTTGACTACCCATGAGATTTGAAAATTCTCAAAATTTTAAATTTTACAAACATTTGATGTAAGTTATTTGCATATTTCATGGGGTTATTGTGAGTAGCTGGAACATTTTTCTAAAGAATGTTATAATATTTTTCCACTTAAGAAAATCACATTTTCTGAATTTATGAGTATAAACAGTCTGCTCGAATGGCATTGTCTTTTTAATGTTTCAGGATTTTATCTTTCAGAATATATCTAGTTGAATTGCATTTACTGAAAAGACTTTTTGCATTTTAGTTAAATTAATTTCATAGAATATTTATATAGAAAATTTGGCGTTTTGTAGTATAGATGTAAACTTTTATAAAGAAATAAAAATAATTGAATTATTTCAAGGTACTTCGATTCCATTCCATCTCTAAATTTTGATGAGTGATGCATTTTCACACTAATCATACCTTCCAATGTGTTGGTTAGATTTTATTAGTAAAACATTTCAGTTTAAAATATGCTTCACTGAGCAATAAGTTTTTTAACTTTTTTTATTTGAGCATCACTGATGAGTCCATTGTAAACAAAATGCGTATCTGGCATACAAATTTATAAGCCTGGTATCTATGATGAGGCTAAGGTATGTCAAGCAAATTCAGTCTTATTGCTTTCTTTGCACAAGATACTGCTATTTCATTATTAGTAATAACAAACTCGTAATTATGTATTACACATTCCTTAAAAATCAACTTTGGGTCAATGGTATAAATAAATGTGGAAACCTCAACAGAAATAACTACATTTATATGGTTAAATCTATTTTCAACCGTCGGGACACCCATATTTATATAAAAAAAAAATTTATACCATGCTTAAATCAATAAAAATCTGATATTTTTCACAGATGCGATTTAAACCTCAGTTGTAAATGCATTAGATAGCAGGATTGGTAATATACATTTTATATGTGTGAAATTGGAGAAATATAAAAAAAGACAGCAAAACCTGCAGTATAGGAGAAATTAGAAAAAAAGACAGCAAACCCAACAACAATATGAACAGAAAATGAATTTAAAAACTACAATCAACATGTGCTTGATTAATAAAATGAATTGCTGCAAGACATTTCCCAAAAAAAGAAAGTAGTTTTATTCAACTACAATCACACCTTTCATCTCTCATGAACATCGCCAGGATGATGGGGTGCATAGAAATATGGTCGCCTAAGTCTTCTTCCAACAGGTAGCAAAACCCTTGCCAAAGTGGGGCATCAATATGGCTGTGTTGGTGTATAAATTAGCAGCCTAGTCCAGTCATAATGTGAATGTTAAATATCTTGTAGAGAGGATAACACTCTGCACGTCAAAGACTCTTTGGCGGGTTCATATGTGGCCTGGTGGAAGGAAAAGTGTCTGTCGCCATTCAGCATATTGTTTTTAGTAACAAAACCCATTTACCGCCCTTCATCCTGCTTGCTGTCACCTTTTAAGAACCTACCAATTTTATTGATTTTTGATAGTTTCTCATTGAAATAATTGCCACTTGACGTTAAGCAAGCAACAATCAATTGCTCAATCGACCAATCAACCAATAAATCAAGGACATGGTCAAAAATGGGTTCTGTCATTGTAATGGTTTTAAAAAAAATATTTTGACAGTATATAAATGAAATCAACAACATCAATCACACAACTGAAGCAGACATGTAAAAAATGTTGACTAGTTACATGGGTAACTTTGGTGAATACTACAAACTTTAAAAATAAAAAACACATATGAAAAAAAAAATCATCCTCATATGTCAATTTCCCAACAAAGTAAACGTGCACAATAATGATCTGCTTTAATTAGTTTGTTAGCCTCACAAATGATGGTAAGTAAATAAACTAACCACAGTTTAAAATCCGCTTAGAGTACATTAAAGAAAATCATAGCAGCATTGAATGTAACTTGCACTTTTTACATTGTATCCCTATTTTTGAAGTGCCGTGTTAACAGAATGTTCGACCTTTTGTTATTTCTGTTTTTGGGTTACTGCACATGTACTATTGACATGTGCACATCTCTTTTTATGCAGATCACAGTAAAACTCTTATTTTTCAAAGGTTTTTAATCTCAAGCCTGGAGAGTGGCGAAAAAGGGGGGGGGAGGGGCATTTCCTATAAAATGAATGGCAGGGATGAGCATCTGATTATATATGTAATCAATAAGTATCTGAAGATAATCAGATTTCGATTTAAACCACCGTCGTAAAATGCATTAGATATATATTTGTCGAATATATTGATATCTCCATGAAATAGTGTAATCATGATAGCTTATATAGGTGTATTTTTGTCTTGAAATATGTGATATACGAG
The DNA here is from genome assembly GCA_017311375.1 of Mytilus coruscus. Taxonomy (NCBI): domain Eukaryota; kingdom Metazoa; phylum Mollusca; class Bivalvia; order Mytilida; family Mytilidae; genus Mytilus; species Mytilus coruscus. Next base: position 33,065,135 of record CM029607.1, read on the forward strand.
TATGTATTTTATATAAAAAGGGTGAGGTATGGAAGAGACAGTAGCTAATCCGTACCAATAAAGGATTGAAGTGGCCCCGCGTCGAGGGTTACGTGGTTATTGTCTCCAAGTTATATTTGGGCCTTAGTTGTTCGTCTACTACAAGACTGAATTATTAGCCTGTCTAACCGAGTTTTAAGCTCCAGCTCCGCTCATATGAGGTGTGTTCGACTCTGATGTAAATCGACTAGGATTGCCAATTTTCTTGCCGAAGGTTGGTCGTTCTCTCCGGGTTCCTACAGACCTACACCAATAAAAACTGGACTACATGATAAAGCCGAGACTGCTGGAAGTGGCGTTAAACATCAACAATTAATCAACCTATCAATCAAGTTATATTGTGTTGTACTTTTTTAAATTGATCTAAATTACAACTTTCAAATAACTCACATGAGGGTGGTTTTACCCTTTATAGTGTTGTTTCTGTCTTCCGTACTTGTTTTTCGTTCATTGTTTTTAGTTTGAATCAGGCCTCTCATTTTTTTAGATTGTTTCATATGTAGCATCTTAGGGCCTTTTATAGCTTGCTGTGCAGTATTAGTTTTGCTCAATGCTGACCTGCAGTAATTCTCATCCATGTCTTTTGTCCTTTATAGATATTTGTCTCATTGGCAATCATACAACATCTTCTGTTTTTATGAACTATCAGCAAGACTTTGATGTCCGGAATTGCTCATAAAATTTCAAAAAATGAGACTTTTTTATATTTGAATTCATTCATAAAAATCACATCTTTATGATATAATCGAGATTGTCAATTTTGGTGAAAAGCTATATTCGACGGACAAATGTTACGACTGGTTATTCATGTTTCTGGTGCTGGTCACTTCACTTGCTTCTCTTGCTTCCACTTGCATACTAAACATTAAAAAACATAATAATTAGCTTAACTTTGTTTCAAAAATAGAATGGTCAGCATAGTAAGTGACTTATAAATATCATGGGTAAAGGAGGGTCAACTCTTACTTTATTAGAAATCAATAATGATTTTTCTCCAAAAATCTGAGGCACCATTAACATGCTTGATAGTTTAATTGTAATCAGATTCGTTATTCAACAGGCAGCCAGCATTGACCTAAACATTTACTTTGTGTTATTAAAATTCTTGTTTATAGAAGTAATAAATCATTATTTAATACGAAGGTCGGTGGTTTTCTCCGGGCACTCCGGCTTCCTCCTAAAAACTAGCCGCCACGAAATAGCCCAAAAGCGGTGCTTAAAAGTGGCGTTAAAACACCAAAAATCAATTCAAAATCATTATTTAATAACAAAATGATTCATATCCTAAACTGTATGGCATCTTAAAATGCATAATTTTTTATTGATCACATACTTGTTACTTTTAGAGGTCATGTTTGTCTACAAGCGGCATTCTATAGAAAACCAACTGTGCTCCTCTTTTTACCTAATTGTTTCTTTATTCATATGACGAAGACTTCAATATGCGAGCATTTCAGGACGAATAAGAAAATTCTATCATTATCATTTAACTTCCGCTATATATATATATATGATGTCTGAACTCAAAATAATTCAAATAAATGGAAAATGTGTCAGATGATGCCCCCGCTTACTATAAAGGGACATAACTCGAAAACGGAAAAAAGTGACGCCAGCCAAATTCGAATTTGATCTGTGTTTTGTGGTAATAAGTAATGTGTATAAACTTCATAACATTTGGTGGATGCAAACTAAAGTTAGAGAACGAAAACAAATTTTGGGACGTACGTACGGACTGACAAACCGACGGACAAGGGTAACACTAAATACACCCTCCGGCGACGGCGATGGCATAAAAATTGGTGACTATGTTGAACGAATATATCCTATAGAACTCGAAATAAAGGAAATCCACAGATATACTTAAGTCTGCCTCATATCTTGAATTACATCTGTAAATTGTCATTAAAGGTCGTTTACATGTTTAAGAACAATAGAAGGGATGATTTCAGCTTCCCAATTGTGAACTTTCTATTTCTATATAGCAACATTCCATCAGCGTCTGTATATGGAGTACAATGTATATATGTTCAAGTTTATGCGATATTCCAGAGCTTGCGTTAATTTCTATCCTGATGTTTTTGATAGATGGTTGCTGCTTACAAGTAAGCCAATGAACCAAGGGTTTCGAGTGGTTAAAATGAATTTATCCGTTCTAAAGATTTACGAACGCCACCACGAGTTGGTTGATAATATATACGTGTGTCACAGATGACCACGGATATGTTCCTATGGACGTAACCACAATTCCGTCCTCTTTTGCTCGATTTTGACATCACCAACACAAATAAATTTTATTATAACCATGGGAAAAATGACGAATACCACAAGTGGAGCAGGACCTACTTACCGTTTTGGAGATAACTCCCAGGTTTTGTAGGGGCTCGTGTTGCTCAGTGTTTAGTATTCTATGTATTGTTATGTGGACTTGTATGACTTTTGTCGTCTTTCTATTTTTGTTTTGAAATGGCATTGTCGTTTCTCTTCGACTTATGAGTGTTGAATGTCTCCTTGGTATCTTTCGCCTCTTTTTGTTCATTTTACCAATTTGCTCCTCTAACGGATCATGCAAGACTCCATACATTGGCATCACACATCAATAAAAACAACTAACCCTTTGATTTAACTTCACAACCAGCTACTGTCTGATTGAATATTAAACAATGATAATTGCATCTGTGGTATTTATTTGAAAGTAAATGAAATTACTGAGATTAAGACACAGCTAAAACATAACAAGTTAGATTGCTTAAGTGATGACGGTTCAGGTAGATTTATATTTTGCCAAAATTGTCTCCAATTATACATATTGATTTTTTCAATCATTTGAGATATGACGAGGGGTTTGCACATTACTTGTTTCAAGTCCAATTCTTTGCCTTTTTTCATAACATGTTAATTTACCTTAAATTTCCATAACATGTTAATTCTATTTAAAATTACCTGTATGTTAATGATGTGCTGCTTATATCAGAAGTAGCTGCATTGTTATGACAGCTGGTCGATTCATCTGTGCCAATTGGTTCCTCTGTACCTAATGTTTCCTCTGTACCAAATGTTTCCTCTGTACCAAATGTTTCCTCTGTACCAAATGTTTCATCTGTGAGTAGAGGAAGCCGTATATGACAGTTTCGTGGGTCATATGGTTCAGTTGAACGAAACTCGTAGACTTCTGTGTTATCAAATATTCCAATTTCTGTGAATCTTGCTCCACTAGGAACTACTTGAGTTGGGTAACCAGAAGTCTCTTCTTGAACTGCTACACAATTAGATGTAAAAAAAATCTAGTTGTGAAAATTTACAATAAAATAAATATTGAAAACTGACGTTTACTTTGATATATTACTGCATCTATTCGTTTACCGTATCAAATTATAAAAGTTAAACAACCCGTCAATCTATCTGTATTGCACAGGATGTGATAATGATATGTGTGTAACGCCACGTTCAGTACTATTCATGGTGATCGGTTTTTATTGGTGGAGGAAGCCGAAGTCCCAGAAAAAACCCACAGACATTCGGCAGGAAAACTGACAATCCTAGTCAATTTAGATTGGAGTCGAGCGCATCTGCAACGTGCGAGATTCAAACTCACAACTTCCGTATTGTACAGGCTAGTGATACAGAAGTTGAACTATTTATACCACTCAGAGGCGGATTTAGAGGGCTTAGGGTGCCCGCCCCCCTTTTGTGGGAAAAAATTGGTTGATTATATAGGGAATCACTGAGGTATGACTAGAGCGGGCCCCTTTCTTAGGCAGTCAGTTAGCCCCCTTTATGAAAATTTCTGGACCGCCACTCGGCAACCGATGCCCCCACAAGATGTAAGAAAATACAGTTATAACGTGTGATAGGCCATTGAAATTCGTAATACTGCTGTAGAACTGTTTAAATAGGAAATTGCCTTATAATTAGCAACACGTTTTATTAATGAATTGTGTTTAACTTCAAATGTGTTTAAAAAAATGTGTGGTAAACGTTAATTAAGACAACAACACAAAACACAATAAAACATAAAAGACATCTAACCAGAGATGATAAAAAATAAGAACATGTGATATAATTACCAATGAGACAACTCTCCACCAAAGACCAAATGACATAGGGTACATATTGCAGCAGTGCCTTACGAAATTTAAATGTGCATATTATATATTACGCAGGGGTGGTCTAAGTAGTCCAACTACTGTATCACTAGCCTGTGAACACTAAGGTTGTGAGTACGAATCCCGCACGCGGCAGGTGCGCTCGACTCCAGTTTCAAATTCATTAGAATTGTCAGTTTTCCTACACAAGGTCGGTGGTTCTCTACGGGCATTCCAGCTTCCTCTTCAAATTAAGACTGACCGCCACGAAATAGCACAAAAATGTTGAAAAGAACGCTAAACACCAACCAACCAATCAATCAATCACGCTATTAAGTAATTAAGTCTATTCTTATTGAGCAGAATATTCTTATATCTCAGCAGTACCATTGTCATCACTTTGGCCACGTAACCAAATACAGCTTTTCAAATTCAACGGCAATATGGAGATACATTTTCATAAATTTGATATGTCAAGATAGTGAATTTACCATCACCAGGAACGCATGTTTCGCTTACGTTTTATTTTTTCAAAAGCTAACTTCTTAGAAAAAAATGATACTGTGTTTCGGAGCAAACCAAAACAGTTCAGCATGCATAAAGGCTCATTCTTATTTCGGTAGACTAGATAATTTTCTTTTGTTAACTAGAAAAATTTACCAACAAAACAAGTGAAAGAAATTTTAAAAATGACATTAAATAAAATCATTTGATATTCACATGTAAATTGAGAAAATATGAAATAATATCTATCAATTAACTTACAAAAATAAATGAAAATATCTGTTAATAACTTACCTTCCATAACTACTTGTCCAGGTACATTATATATTTGTATGATTTAGTCATATACTGAACGTTATGAAAGAAACGTTTATTTAAAACAATAAGAGGATACCAGTTCAAGTCTATGCCAACACCTATGAGGCGCCGTTTTACTATTTATTACTTATTTTCTGATATCAAAAATTATTTTCTGATATCAAGAATTCTATTTTTGATATCAGAAAATCGATTTCTTGATATCAAAAATAAAGATGATTTTCTGATATCAAAATTGAATTCCTGATATCAAAATTCATTTTTGATATCAGGAAATCGATTTTTGATATCAGAAATTGAATTTTGATATCAGAAAATATTTTTCTTTTGATATCAAGAATAGATTTCTGATATCAAAAATGATTTTGTGATATCAAAATTGAATTCTTGATATCAAAAATCATTTTTGATATCAGAAAATAAGAAATAAATGAATGAAGGCTCCTGTGTGTCAATAAAGCATCAAAGCTCACCCATGAGCCCAAACATCAGGAAATATGTGAAATAATGTTTCCGGTAAACCAATTGTTTTATTATGTGGAGTACCGCTACACGATATTGGTCATTTATTGATGACAAAGGGTCCATTGTTACAAAAACAAAATACACTTCAAGTTTTATAAACATGATTTAGGCTTCAAAGTCTCTAGTATAGAAAACTGCAATTTAATAACAATATTTGAAGCAAAAAATGTACACTAATCTTCAGTTTGACGAAACTAAACGAGTACTCAGTCTGAATTACCTCGATCCAAATAAGTACGAAATTCAAGTCCCATGCACTTCAAGATAATATATTGAAGGTTTTGAAATTGTTCTAAAATATAACATATTTACTTTTAATGCGTCGAACAATCCCAATCGGAGGAATAAGTCGATCCAAGAATTTACTAAATACTGGAAAATGTTTAACAAAACTTGACTTATCGAAAAAATATTGATGTGTTCAAGATTTAGATACGATCGCTGGATGATATATTCAGGTTCAACTGACGTAATACACGATCTTTTCGCCTTACATATCTAATACAATGCATGTACCCACCTAAATTGTACATACCAATTTTCTCAAATGAATTGTAACTTTCTTGACAGTCGTGATCAGTCGTTTAATACAAAGACAAACGCTTCCAAAATGAAGGTATTTTAGAAATGAAAACGTACATCAAGCCTACTGAAACTTTTCAATACTGCACAGAAAAGGCTCATATAGAATAACTGTATTTAAAGGATATTTTCAAGGCCATAGGCGGATCCAGGGGCCGGCCCCACCTATCATGGGAAAAATTTGGTTGATTATATAGGGAATCACTGAAGCATGACTGTAGTGGGCCCTTTTTTTATGGCAGTCAGTGGGCCCCCTATTTTAAAAAAGTTCTGGATCCGCCACTGAAGGCGCGGTACATAAGAAGTACTAGCAGTCTTTCAAAAACGTCTCGTTAAAAGACGAAATAGACGAAGTATTTAAAATACAAGAAATGCATTTTTATTTGTTGTAATCGGCTTTGAACTAGCTGTCAGTAACTGAGAGTACTCTCACATCTATACTTTGTGTCTTTTTGTTGTGGTTACCCTGCCACGTCCGGTCTGTGTTTTTGTTAGCTGTTTTTCTTCTTTGTATCGATCTGATGAGTAAAGACCTTTTCAAATGATTTTATAGTTTGTTCTTACATTATGTTGTGATGTAACCCTGGACAGTGTCCCAGGCCGCCACATTCTTTATGTGTCTGTCCCACGTCAGAAGCCTGTAGTTCAGTAATTGTCGTTGGTTCATGTCTGTCATATTTGTTTTTCGTAATATGTTTTGTTATAAATTAGGCCGTTAGCTTTCTAAATTGAATTGTTTCATATTTTTCATGTCGGGGCATTTTATAGCCGACTTTACGGTATTGGGTTTTCTCATTGTTGAAGGCCGAACGATTGCCTATAATTTCTTACATCCACTTCATTTGAACTTTGGTGGATAGTTGTTTGATTGGCAATAATACCACATCTCCTGATTAGTATACTGATCAGAACTGACTTACTAAATTCGCAACATAAACAACGGGGCAAAAATTAAAACAATATTACCAAATACTGGGGCTTAATTTCACAAAAACCTACTAGTAGCTGCACAAATCTGTTTCAAAGGAAACCAATAATTGCTTATAAAAGAAGCGGGAACTTATAATTGTTGACTATAAACATTAAAATAATTAATATGTGAAAAACACAAACATACAAAACTTCTTATGACTGATGAAGCCGAACTCTTGAGATATTCTTTCCTTAAACAAGACCGAAACACTAGACCTAATGTTATGGCTCATGGGTGAGCTCGGATGCTTTTATTGACACACAGGGGACAATCATTGATATTTTTCTTATTTTCTGATATCAAAAATAATTTTTGATATCAGAAAATGTATTCTTGATATCAAATAATCGTCAGTATTATTTGATATCAGAAAATCTATTTTTGATATCATAAAATGGATTTCTTGATATCAAAAATGATTTTCTGATATCAAAAATCGAATTATTGATATCAAGAAATAAAGATTATTTTCTGATATCAAGAAATCGAATTCTGATATCAAAAAGGATTTCTTGATATAAAAATTGAATTCCTGATATCAAGAATATTTTTGATATCAAAAATCAATTTCTGATATCAGAATTCAATTTTGATATCAAGAAATATTTTTGATATCAGAAAATGAGGAATAAATAGTAAAACGGCGCCTCATAAACACCAGCAGAGGAACTTTCCACATGGACAAAAGACATGTGGTACTTGTACATGTTACAAGTCAATCAATATAAATTTATTTTGCAGTTTCTACTTAACATTTTCTATAAAAGATTGTTTGTGAATGGAGAAAATGAACAAGAAAGATACTTGTAGTACGTCTAACCGATTGCTTTTACTAAATGTACATTTTAAGAGATACGTGCAGTACGTCTAACCGATTGCTTTTACTATATGTACATTTTAAGAGCTTCTTTTAACCAAATTGATCAAATAAGCAGTGTAATCATGCATACACGTTAATTCCTTGAACTCTGGTAACCCTTATAAAAGACTCGATTCCAAAACGCTACTTTAAACCGAAAATATTTAAAGTATATATTTTCTATAAACATATGTTAGAACACCGTAGCAATGCACTTTATTGTCTGCATTTGACGCAAACAGAAATCAGCATTTTATTTTAGATCAGTATACTTTCAAAGTTATAACATATAAGAGTACTTCCTTACTTTCATTTTGTCCTTGTTTATTTATCATGCTTATTGTGTTCTATTTTTATCATCTCGTATGGTATTTTAGAGGGTAAAACGTACAGTACTGATATTTTTAGATATTACTGAGATGTAGGAAGTTAATAACTAAAAAGTCTATGAATCTACTAACGTCAGCTGTGTGACAAAAGGAGGACTAAGACGTTTGATTGCTTGTCGAATATTCCCCATGAACCGCCCTCAGACCATTTGTGACCTTAGATCATTTTACACAAAAATCTAGTTTTCTGCATTTGACGGAAACAGAAATCAGCATGTTTATTTAAGATCAGTACACTTTCAAAGTTACAAGAAGTACTTCCTTACTTTCATTTTCGTTCTTGTTTACTTATTGTGGACTACAATGTGCTATTTTTATCATCTCGTATGGTATTTTAGAGCGTGAAACGTACAGTACTGATGAGAAAAAATAATTTGTTTTGACCCTGAGAAAAAAATTTGTTTGTTTCACCCTCAGCTGCCACTATATGTAATGCTAAAATTGAAAGAAAAAATTGTTTTCGACTTGTCGCCAAAAAATAGATTGTCCGAAAAAATCCATAGCCCCAGAAAATCAAATGGTTGCTGCCTTAGATCATTTTACACAACAATCTAGTTTTCATGTAATATATCTTCAAATATTCAAAGGATCGTCAGCTAAAGAATTGATTGAATTATTTGAAATTGAAGTTTGTGAAAACTGCTACCCTCGAATCGGGAATACAGGGCGGATCCTGCCATTTTCAAAGGGGGTACCCAATCCAGGATAAAAGGGGGTTCAATCATATGTCCCCATTCAAATGCATTGATCGTCCAAAAGGGGTTCCAACCCCGAAACCCCCGGATCCGACACCGGAATATTAACATATCATGATCAATACCAATTGAATCGAGGTTATTAAGTAGGGGTTGAAAATGAATTATTTGACTATTTGACTATAAGACAAATGTATATGCATGTAGAATCACCATTAGATTACAGTAATCATGCGTTTAAAATATTTGTATTTCTACTTGTAACTATGATACTAAGGATAAATTAGTATGATAGTCTCAGGCTATCGAGAAAATGCAATAATGATTATTCTTTTAATAAAACGGTTCTTTTATCCCTCCATAGTGTTATGATTATCGTACATTGACGTTGGTCAAGTTTTTTTTTATTGGCAATATATAGGAGCGGTTTCTGGATTTTTGCAATTTGGCAAATTTCATCAAACAGATTATATACCGCCAAACGTAGCGAAGCGAACATTTTTTTGGACGATTTTATGTTAAAAAATCAAATATAAATCGTGAAAAACATGAAATAATGTTGTTTTTTTTTGCCATGAAAGGTTGGGAGCGTTTGCCCTATACACCAACCTGGATCCGTCACTGATGTTATATAACTAAATCGTACACGATCTAAACAGTTTATAAGAAACAAGTAAACAGGGACATCTGGCAAATTGGATGTATGTGAGTTGAATTATAATGTTTATTCTCAAAATTCACATTGATAATTTGGTCTAGATCTGAGTAGTGGAGAAAACCAGAGTTCTGGCGACTTTTTGTTAATGTTAAACCTATGGGAGAGGATACCCAGTGAGGTTACCCTCTGACGTCATAATCACCTATCATGACACTAATTAATTATATTAATTAATTTCTTTAGATAAGGTCATTACTAAGTGTTACTAATTACGGCTAATAAATAAACTCATCATAGATACCAGGATTGAAATTTTGTATTTGCGCCAGACGCGCGTTTCGTCTACAAAAGAGTCATCAGTGACGCTCGAATATATAGAGTGAAAAAGGCTTATAAATAAAGAACGAAGTTGAAGAGCATTGAGGACCAAAAATTCCTGAAAGTTTTGCCAAATACAGCTAAGGTAATCTATTCCAGACGGTATTGAATAATGTACAGATGTTTTTCACCTTTAGTGTGTGTGTATGTATGTGTGTGTGTATGTGTATTGATTAAAGGTTTTATCCACGCAAATATGAGCATGGGATCGTCCAATATGTGTACCTTCTGTGTGATTGTATCCCTAAGAAGATTATTAAGGTTTCTGCTTCTTGGTACCACACTAGTAATAATAACAACAATAGTATGTACAATATTTAATATCCCCGTCAATTTAGACAAACATGGATCGAAGAGCCATCCACATGGTGTCTTTACAACATAAAAAAATCACCTTAACCAGTTTATACATCTAGATAAAAGAATTAGAGAATCGTCTATCACTCAACAGTATCCAACCTCACGAAAGGACCAACAGTATGCATCTTTCGTGCAGGGGTGTAAACTGTCGAGACTTGAAGTTAGTCTTTCCGGATAGTAAACACTCTCAAATATAAGATAAATATTGACCTTTACTCCAAGAGTTGAATTACTTCGGCCAGTGTAACCATTTCACATGATATTGCTTGTTTCGATATGTGGAAAGTACAGTTTAGCTTTCATCGTCAACATCCTCCTCCTCATCTTCCTCCTCCTCCCCTCCTCCTCCTCGTCATCATCATCGTTACTATCTTCACTTGCAGAACTATCATCGTTAGTTTCGTTGTCAATAACTTCATCTATAAAACTTTCCAGCAGAGATTTCTATTTCCTGATGGCTACTTTGATAGCTTTCACGTAGTCCATGTCATCGTTAACTAGTTCTGTGATCTTATTCATGACTTTGCCGTGTATTTTACCATTTTGTAACTGTAGTAGATACTGAACCAAACTGATAGGCCGTACATTGACCTATAATGGTTTACTTTTATAAATTGTTATTTGGATGGAGAGTTGTCTCATTGGCACTCACACCACATCTTCCTATATCTATGATATATCTGGACAAAAACTGATCCATATCCTCGTCTTTTAGTTTCCGATTAGCCTTACGTCTTGCATGTTCTTCGCTCATGTTACCATCCATGTATTTATCAAGGTTTTCTTCCCATACATCTGCATTTGTCTCTCTAGCAAGTCCGACTAATTGTATAAAAGCCACATCTTCCCCATCTTCAATATCAATTTCGTCTACACGAGACTTCATTGAGGGAATGCCTTCATCCTCATTCTCCTTTTTTTATTTTTAATTCATTATTTTCTGGGCACCACCTATTCATGATGCTTTGAAAGACGACACCGCAATCATCACATGAAGGCATGATTTCTCTCTCGTCTGGTAAATACGTCTGTTCACTTTGAAATGTTTCTTCAAACTGAGGTGGATCTTGTTCTTTTCTGCTAATATACTCTTCAGTCACACCTCCACCAATCATGTTCTTGTTTTCGAATATATTAATTTTTAGTTTGTCGTCTTCCGGTGTATTCTGTTTCAGATCAATGAACAGGCTCCCATATGGTCGCAGTATCCCACTTTGAACTATTCATGAATTTCTTTGGATTATTAGTATACATCTGTCTAGCTAATAATTTGTCTTAGATGCATGATTTTTTATATTAGTTGTTATTGGCTTTGAACTAGCTGTCAGTAACTGCGAGTACTCTCAAATCTGTACTTAGTTTCTTTTTGATGTTGGGATGTACAAGTACCCGGTCACGTCCACGTTTTTTTGTTATATATATTTCTATTTGTATCCATCTGATGAGTTAAGCCTTTTTCAACTGATTTTTATAGTTCGTTCTTATGTTGTACTGTTACACCACTGTCCCAGGTTAGGGGTAGGGTTGGGATCCCGCTAACATGTTTAACTCGACACATTCTGTATGTATGTGCCTGTTTCAAGTCAGGAGCCTGTAATTCAGTGGTTGTTGTTTGTTGCTGTGTACATATTTGTTTTTCGTTCATTTTTTTGTACATAAATTAGGCCGTTAGTTTTCTCGTTTGAATTGTTTTACATTTGTGATTTCGGGGCCTTTTACTAGCGTACTATGCGATATGGGTTTTGCTCATTATTGAAGGCCGTACAATGACCTATAGTTGTTAATTTCTGTGTCATTTGGTCACTTGTGGAGAGTTGTCTCATTGGCAATCATACCACATCTTCTTTTTTATATATAATTTGGTTAACTTGGCCATAACTCGGAGCCAGCAGCCAAAATTGATTAAACATATACCGTATATCGGGTTTTTTTCGCGTGTGTTTGATTTTCGCTTTTTTTGCGGTAGCTAAAAAAACGCGAAAATTGTACCCCGCGTAAATTTCCCTATATATTCCAAGATTTATAAAAAAGTGAAAGTTTTTGTATATTATACTGCTAATTATGGAGTCTATTGTGTTGTTAAACAGATTAAATAAATGAGCATACTTAATTAAAATCTGTTTTCATTATAATTAAATTGGCTACACATAGGTGTCGCACCTTTTGACAACGCATCAATCAGATGTTAATTAGTGACAAGCTATTGTACTGATAAGTGGCATAATCCAAACAATACAGGGGCGGATCCAGGATTTTGGAAAGGGGGGGGGGGCGTAGTATTAAAGTTCGCCGAGCGGATCGAGGCGAAAAATTTGTTTGACCTTTTTTTGGCTAAAAAAATAAAATAAGTGTAAAATGCATTTTATAGTTAAAGTGTAGGGGTTGGACATTTTTGGTGCCGTATTCTCTCCATTAATTGTCTATTATAAAATGATTGGATGGATCCAAAGCTATGTACTAATTAATATATTTGATGTGGGATTTGTCAGTAAAAAATGGACATGGAAAATTCTCGTTTGTTGTATGGTTAGTTAGCATAACCTCACAGATTTCTTGTTGTAAACAAGATATACGGCTATTCAATGAAATTTACAATACGACCGACACGAAGAAAGACAAACAAGCAATTTTTATCCAAATGTTTGGTTGAAATGTTTCAACCAACAAGGGAAGTGAGGGTTCCAAATCAACCAAAGGCTACGAATGAGTCGGAAATGACAATGAAGTTGTGAATGACGGTCGACACATGGAGACATATAGGCCACACCCAGCAGGCAGGTTGCAGTCGGGCCTTGAAAAAGTATTCAGTATATCAGTTCGGCGAAACAGACATTCCGGTCAGATATGGGATTCACATGCAACCCCCCCAAAAAAAAAAAAAAAAATTACGCCCGTTTTTTATTCATCGTGTTCATTTAATGCTAAATAATTTTGTTGAAAATATTTTTTTCTAATAGCAAAAAAGTGGACAAGATTATTGTTTTCAATCCAGATACGGGCAGAATTTTTGTTTAAGGATTTTTTCTCTAAAATATCTCAGACTGCCCCCTCAAATCAAATGGTCCGTACCTTAGACTTTAAATCTATATCTAGAACTTACTGACTGGGGATCACTATTCAGCAATGTTATTAATGGACTGGGGCGTGTGGGGTTAAACATGTTTTCGTAGGTAAATAATATTGTTGTGGAACTTTTATTTTCATGAGAGTGTAATAGAGTATTACTTTCTGTTGGGTGGAATTGTGAAATAGAAGTCAATACGTTCTTGCTCAATACTTTGACGCTTTGAAGGAGTCATGCTTGTCATCCTCAGCCTAAGCAATGTGTTACTGTATTTTGAATTTCAAAATGACTGAGTGACGTTTTTTTCGACGTACTGGTCAACTCCACCGTAGCGAATCGCATGACTTTGACATAATCAATAATATATTACAGTAAATACGACCGAAAAATATCTTTATTAGTAAAGAATTGTCGCATAAAAATTAAATACACGGGAAATGGCAAAGTTCGCGAAGTCTAGTCTGATTAATCATTTTACAAAAAAAAAAAAAAAAAAATGCAAGCAAAGGGGGGTGTACGCCCTCTACGCCCCCTCTGGATCCGCCACTGCAATAGGCATTTAATTTAAAAATAACACAAAAAAATCACTTCAACACGGATACTTGTATATATATATTGATCAAAACCTCCTATTTTAAGCATGCTCCAATGTTCATGATTTACGTTCTTTTAAGTTCTCTAAATTGTGTACTTTCGTTTGTATTAATCGTATCTATTTGTGATCGATTACCTGTCGGTCAGCCAATTTTGAGTTATTTACATCATTAACAATTCTAAACAGTTATATTTTCGCGTTTATTTTTCCATTCAGCGAAAATTTTACACACTGAAAATTTAACCTGCCCATTTTGTCATGAAATTGCGAAAAAACCCGATATACGGTATAGCAGAAATCCAACAAGTTAGAAATAAATCTTTTGTAATTGATAATAGTTGTCAATGTATATTTGTTCCGCCTAACAGAAGTTCCAATGGAAACTTTGTTATAAACAATATCATTATATCTGTTCCTGTTGGAGCAAATATTCTATACCATGTATTCCATTAAGAAAATATACTGTAATATTTATTCCAGTGGAAATAATATTCCAGAATATTTTTTCCGTTTTGAACTAATATTATGAAGGAACTTCTATTTCGTGACAATGTCAGTATAGTAAAGAATAAAGACATTTACACTTTCCTGATAAAATACAATTAATAGAATATAAAGACAAGGATATACAAAATGAAAACACTATAGAAACCTCATGTGTCCGAATCGCATATCTGGTCCCGTCGGCATAAGGAACGTCAAAAGCCAAAAACTGGAAATCTGGATGCAAATATACCGAACCAAGTCAAGAGTCATACTAATAAAATAGAAAATAATAGTACAAAGACAACTAAAGGTAAATCTGTAAGATAGTAAACATTCTACACAGAGTCAGCACTTAGAATCTATAACTCAAGACCATCCTGTATTATTTGTGAAGTCGACAAAAATGCACATAAAGCTATAATTAAAATGATTACGCTATTTCTTACAGAGATAAATATATTTGAAAAATATCTCATGCATTTGTGAAACATGTCGAAATCTGATTATCTTCAGATACTTATCGATTTAATCAGCAATCCGTAAAATTTTTCGTCCTTCTGATATATAATAATCGAGCTTGAAACAATAACCTATTCCAGAAGCTCATCTCTACCACTCATTTTAAAGGAAATGCCCCCTCCGACTCCCACTTTCCAGGCTTGGTATTAAAAAAATTATTCAGTGAATAGCATAAAAAGAGATAGATACACCATAATAGTACATGTCCAGCATTAGAAATTACAAAAGGTCGAACATTCTGTAAACACTGCACTATGACTTTGCCTTTCAAAAACAGGTATTCAATGTAAAAAGTCTAAGTTACATTTTTACATAAAAAAATGCTAGGCTGATATGATTTCCTTCAGTGTGCTCGAAGCAGATTTTTGTTTATTTTCTTGTATGGCTTACAAACTAGTTAAAGCAGATCATTATTTTGTATGTTCACTTTGTTGGGAAATGGACATACACAAGGATGCAATTTTTTTCATCTGTGTATTTTTTAAAGTTTGCAGTACTCACCAAAAATACCCATGGAACTAGTCAACATTGTTTTACATGTCTGCTTCAATTGTGTCATTGGTATTGTTTATTTTTTTTATATACTAGAGCACACCCGCGGAATCGTGAGTCCGTGACTAAATTACAGTACCTACGCCTTCATCATTTTATGTCTGGATTCTTAGTATTCACATTGTCATCTGATAAAGTCATGCTGATTATAAGGTGCACAGTTTTTCTACTTTCAAAATCTATCTGTTTGAACCCGTCCTTGGTTTCATACTACAACCGGAAACTACATGATTGTTGCTTGCTTTATGCCAAGTGGCAACTATTTCATGCATATTCAGGACGAGAACCTATTTACAATTAAATCAAATGGTAGGTTTTATAAAGGTGACAGCAGGCAGGATGAAGGGCCGTCAATGGGAATTGCCACTGGAAAAAAATATCTTGCCGACTTAAAAAGAAAACTTATTTGATTTTATTTGATAGTCACGAAATTTATATAAAATTTGTGTATAAATTTACCAAAAACAATCATAGATCGATCTGCTTGAGTATATATATAAAAAAAAATAGAATTCAAAAGTTACCAACCATTTACTACTCACTACGTATTTTCCCATTTCTTTACCCTACACGAAAACTTTGCCAGGAGCCATGGATTTAATATCGTCCGAAAATTTCCAAAACGTTCATGTAAATTAATGGCATCATCTGTTTAAACAGTTGTTGACCAATAAAATCGGTACATATCATTTAACTCTAACACGAACTCCTACGTAGTTATGGTCAAGTAGGGTCACCTTAACCGTGCAGATTAAATGACATACCGACTTGCTTTGTCAATTACTATAACAAATGGCAATAATAACGTCAAAATTGGTAAAACTCTCATGCTGGGCATAAACTCCTGTTAAGAATCGATGGCTGATGACAGTCTCGGAGCTAATTTGTATATTTTGTAATCTGATACTTTTTGCTGATTAAATTTCTGTATATCTGCTTTATTTGTCAAAACATATTAATTAAAAACCCCGAAATGGGTAACAAATATTTGCCATTTAAAGTCATATGAAACTTCAAATTTAAAAAAAAAGTTGAACACGTTGTATAAGATTGAATGGCTACGTTTAACTCTAAAACAAGTGAACGTGAACTTTGTTTTAAAAGATATCCTTCATATTATCAAAATGTTCATAAATGTACCAATATTGAATTATTTACTTCCCAGACACTAATTCGCCGATATTTTCCCGTATGCAGTGACCTTAACTACGAGACCTCTCGTAATAAATTCGGCCACCGCTCAGCGCAAATGCGAGGTGAAAACCGTAAAAAAAGAATGTAAACACATGTGCTCTTGAAAGTAAATAGAAATAACAGATTCTTAAATAACATATTTATTACAACAAATCATTTAACAACTGTTAAGGAATAGTTTAATTAACAAATGGGAACACATGGAAAATATAAAAAAAAAAAAACAAATGTCATGGCTCTTTCAATTCACTTATCTGTCACACTTTCAACGTGCTCTGTTTTTTTTATCAATGTCACGATCCAGTAAACTTCGGCAACACACTCGAAAGTTAATAAGCTTGCAAATCAACAACAACTGAATGACATATTATTTGTCGATAATACGTTATAGATGTGTAATAAATATAAAAAATGTGCATGCAAGTCATAGTTTAGTATATATGCATGCATTGGTTCAATGATTTCGATAACATTAAAATTTCAAGAAACTCGTTTCATATGACTTTAAAAGTAAATAAAATCATCATAGATACCAGGATTGAAATTTTGTATGCCAGAGGCGCGTTACGTCTACAAAAGACTCATCAGTGATGCTTTCATAAAAAAATTAAGAAGGCCAAACAAAGTACGAAGTTGAAGAGCATTGAGTAACCAAATTCGAAGAGCTGATAGACAATCAAAGTCACGTTTGCTTATGAAGCAAATCATCTTCAATTATGATACATGTTAT
This sequence comes from Mytilus coruscus, assembly GCA_017311375.1. Classification (NCBI taxonomy): domain Eukaryota; kingdom Metazoa; phylum Mollusca; class Bivalvia; order Mytilida; family Mytilidae; genus Mytilus; species Mytilus coruscus. The sequence goes on from CM029607.1 coordinate 33,082,640, forward strand.
TGTATGTTCTACCTAATTTTATACCTCATGTACATTTCTATTGTGATATTCGTTCTCTTTGTAAATTGCATATATTCAAGTTTTTGGTAATGATTAAAGTTGCTTCTAATTTAACCAAATATCTTATGAAAAAAATACTTGATTACATAAATCATAAACATTTCAGCATAGTTTACAATCAATTTTAGTCCTAAGATTGCTTTGTGAAAAGAGCTGCTAGATATCAAGCAAAAAACAATCATTTAATCTATTTGTGATCTGTATGTCACAAGCCTATAACATTCACTACAAGAATCAAAATAATGTTTCTGTCATGTAGTAATAAGAAAAATATTCTCCTAATCTTATTGAATAATGCCTTTATGTTTGGTGAAAAATATCATTGCCGCTCAGAAAATATTTTCATTATACTACATGTAGTTGCCAGCAAGATTATCATATAGATATTGCATTTTATTGTATAATGCATTTATGTTTTACAATAATTTATGTAATACTTGAATTTTGCATTTAACTAGAATTATTTAAAACCTATTTGATTTTGTTCTACCGGTAAATTATTTTTGGGGTTTCCCTTAGCAAATCATGAACCTTGCAAGGACAGGAGTGTCATTTTGATAACGTAAGGTTTTTTTTAAGAGCATTTTATAGTTTTTATTGCTTATGTTTTTAAAAGATGCAAAAAAAAAAAAATCATTGTGGCAGAATTACAAACCATAAAATAAGTCTTCAACATACTATGTCAAAGTTAATACATGTATGTTACTTTACAATTGACCATTTATGTTTGTTTTTGAATTTTATAAAATTTTCATTCAAACTTTTATGTTAATCAGGTACTCAATAAGTATTACTGTTTTATCAGTATTTCTTTGATCTTTGCTAAGTAATATGTTTATTTTTAAATTTTCATAATTTTTCAATTATTGTTGAAGAATTTCCTGTACATTTTATGTACTTATAGAGACTAGAAAAATACTTGTGTTACTGCCTTATCAATAATTATATTGTACAGTATGATTGATTTTAGATCAAACGTATTCTTTGACATATAGGTTAGCCTTAAAGTGGAATTAATTTAACACACAGACAATTAACCAGTCCAACGATTTACAGAAACGAACCGAAAAGGACCAAAGAGAACCAATAAGAACAAAAAGAAGGAGCTGAAAAAAGCATATATAATAGATATATACAAAATTTCGATATTGTTAAAAATTCCTCAGAATAAGTAAAAAATATTTAATTAGTAATTTGATAGGCCATATGGCCTCAGACCGCTATTATTTTTATCATTAGTAACAATGCTTTTCTTTGTTAAAGTTAAATTGAATTAAATATTTAGTCGAACCCAAAATTAACTTGTTTGAGGTTATTGGTCAACCTTGAATATGATTTTTTCTTGTGAATATCTTTCAGGTTTTCAACTGGATGACATATTGTCCCTTAATTGTAGTCTAGAAAATTTAAAGCTGTAAAGGCAATGCAGGAACAAATGTTTGTTTTTCTATGCAGAACTTTTTTATTGAATTATCCATTCTATTTTACTTGTATATATTTAGAAACAAAGTTTTATAGAACATACATTTCTTTTTTCTACTTTTCTGTCTTTCATTATTCACCTTTGTACAATCGTATTTTTTTCATTTATTTATAGCTATTGGAACTAATAAGTTATATATATAACATTACAGTATATTTGTTTTGGCAAATCATTACTGTAAACCAACTAAATTTCGCGAGTGATTTATTTTCACGACTTTCGCGAGAAGAAAAATAACGCAAATATAAATTGTCGCGTAAATTTAAAACCTGGATCTTTCCTTATCTAACTACATCAAGTAAATTTGAAAATCGTGAAATTAAGTCACCGGGAATGTGGATGAAAAATTCTAAACGCGAAATAAAGTATCCGAAAATAAGTTGGTTTACTTGGATGGAGAGTTGTCTCATTGGCACTCATACCACATCTTCTTATATCTATTTACAGTTTTAATTTTTGAAAAACCTCCCTTTTGGTCTAATCCCTTAATCAATCCTGAATTCCAAAAACATTTTCTGAAAAATAATAAATTGAATTATGAGAGCTATCATATGTAAAAGTCTTGAAAAAAGGTTATACACGTATCTAATGTATCTATCATAAGTTTTTCTTACAATCAGCATTTATTAATCCATTCACCGTACCAATTCTTACAATTTGATGAACTTTCACAAGTCTAGAAATAACTGTGAATGATAAAAGTAAAAAAAAAATATGTTTAGCCATTTCCAAACCACTAAATTCACCCTGTTTTATATTATCAAAACAAAGTGCAGGTTATTGTTGGTACTGTTTTTGTAACCGAAATTTGATTTAAAGAAGTTCGCTCCACTGTTTCAAAATGACAAGCTTTTTAAAAGAATGTTTAACATTGATAATATATAAGTAATGGAACTTAAAAAGTAGAAAAAAATTACAGGTTTGTGACCTTGTTTTTGAGATATAATCAATTGAAAATTTAGCAGGAAAAACGTTATCTCTATTTTTCATGCATTTAACAATGACACCTTTTTTTTCTCTCCAAATCTATGAAAAATAGTAAGCATTTTTAAAATTATAAGATTTTTGAAAATGGCTTTTTAAACAATATGTAACAAAATAAGGAAAAAAAAGTAGGGCTAAGCAGATAATTTTTTTATTGGCACTACATGAATAAAACAAGAGTAGCAAACATCCTTAAAGAGAAGATTCGTCCGTGTACATTTACGCCAAACAAATGTCATTTTAAACTCAAAAATAGATTTTGCAAATTGCTCTGCAACTTTTAAAGTTAATGGGTTGGAAAAATTTAACAAAAATCTTTTGAAGTCACTTTTGAAAAATCATTTTCTTAATGAGAACGTGGAGCATTTTTTCAATTTGACTTTTAATATTGAAAATGAAAAATGCTCCAATATGGACATCAACTCATATCCGAACATAAGTAGTATAATGAAAAGTACGATAATGACCAAAAAGATGTGAATTTTTACTAAGTAGTTTACCCGCAGAACACACGACTGTATACCTACATGTGTGTGGAACATGACGCATATCCCTTTATATAATTATATGATAACATTGAGAATGGAAATGAGGAATGTGTAAAAGAGACAACAACCCGATCAAAGAGCAGAAAACAGCTGAAGGCCACCAACAAAAAAAAATGTATGATTACCAATAAGACAGCTATCCTCCATAGTTCAAATGAAGGAAATGAAAGCAAGTATGGGTAACCGTACGACCTTCAATAATGAGAAAAACAACCATACCGTATAGTCGACTATAAGAGGCCCCGACATGAAAAATGCGAACAATTAAAACGAGAAAAACTAACGGCATTATTTATAACAATACAAATTACGAAATCACATATAACAGATATGAACTAACGACAACACTTATTTTTTAGGCTCCTGACTTGGGACAGGCACATCAAGAATGTTGTGGGGTAAAACATGTTTGTGAGCGCTCAACCCTCTGTGTTATCTTCATAACACCACGGAAACAATATATAATCTGATCACATTAATGTACATTATTAGTATCGATTTATTAGCGTGCGATATACACAACTCATTGAGTCAAATACACAGCATGTTTATTTTTTTCATTTAAAAGAAGGAATGTTTGATAACTATAATAAATAAGATAATTCTAAATAAACGCTAAGTTTTAATTAAGGTCATTAGAGTAGTAACACAACAAATGGTAACACATGGTTTACACAGTTTATTTTTTATTTTTTTTTTTACTGCCTCGTGGTCTTTTAGTGCGTGCTCCCCCTGAGTGCGGGAGGTTGTGGGTTTGAATTCGACGCGGTCAAACCAAATACTTAAAAATACATATTTGCTGTTTCTCTGCTAGGCACTGTGCATTTAGGAGTAAGAACAAAGACTCGTCGACGCGGAGGCAGAATAATATGTCGGCGTAGGCTGACATGTCTACCTGTGGACTGTTTACTTGTGAAAGAGAACATTAGGAATCAGGCTTAGTGTGTCGTCTAGTACAAAGTAGGGTTTAAATTATAGTCATCGTCTTGAATATGCATTTAATTTGTCATTTTACCTTAAACGGCCATTCGTCATCATCACCATAATTTTTCGTTGATGTTTGATAGCAAAAGTCTTAAATATCATGTAAACACGAACACGGCATCATATTTCGCCTATTGTTGCACGTAAAAATATTTTCAGGATCATGAGCTCACTATTTGAACGCTCACATTCGAAACTGGTGACTACAGTGGAGACCATTTAAGAATGACAACGACACCTGTGGAAGATCAAACTAGATGTATTTCTTAATGCTTTCAGTTTCTGACCTTTTGGAATTATGTCTTTTTGACATTTTGCAAGAAATACAATCACATTAATACTTCGGAAATAAGCCCACTTGTCTTAACAAGATCAAGAACTGTTTTAGGTTTTCGAGCCATGACATGCAAGGTCTATACTCAGGGGAGAGGGCACTTACTATATCATGTATAGTAGGGATCGCTGGAATAGATAACTTTTTCAGCTTCCGGATATGGATAAGACTGAAAAGTGCATTTTGTGTTTGTAGACGTGTGTGTGGGGGGAGGGGGAATTTTAGTAGGCACTGTATTCCAATTTACGAATTCAAGCAATCCAAACAAAAAATCCGATAAACTTTGGATTTTTAATTTCGCAAAAAGTCAATAGATGTCCATGTATGTAAATCTTTTTTGTTAGGTTGCTGACCTTTAATTATCTCCTTATGCATATCTTAAATAAAAGCATACTATAAGGTTTGGTTCCTTCCCTCTTCCCTTATCAATACATCCCCTTTTTCAATAATTCCTTTATCCACTACTGATTAAGCTAAGAGAATAGACTTCTGTGAATTACTTCTTCCGTTTAGACAGTTCATCAAGACAAATAAAACAAGTAATATAATAAACATGGTACACGAGTTCAATATTAGTGGGATAATGTTATGAAATAGGCGAGGTCCGACTTGCTTTTAAAATTAGATCTATTTAAAACTAATCAAAAAGAACAAAAACGGTTTCCGCTGTGAAATTTTATTGAAAAAATAGCAACCAACGCAGACTGGATACACATCAAGTTTCAAATCAGTATAGAATTATATTCACTTAAACTTCTTCAGTCTCTTATTGAGGAAGGGTAACTGTTTTATACACAATCACGTCAGATCGATATTCGAACATTCATTGAACCCATTTAATCTATCTAGTCTTCAGACAGTGCAAAACACATTTAATTATTTTCTGATGTTCTATCCGACCTACTGTGCCCACATAACCTAGCCCATTGCTTTAATCTTAAATACTAGTATGTTAACGTCTTAAATGTGGCTAAAATGTTTACCACTCGACTCGAGAAAGCAACTGATAGTACTGTAGTCTTGAGATTGCAATCTGTATGATTTATTCGCCAGCCATCAAATATTATGTCCATCAGAGTTAACAGTACGTCAGTACTTTGATTGGTTTTCCTCTCATGCATTCACACCTGGTTATCAAAATTGAACGAGCTTAAAAGCTTCACATTGTGTCGAGCGACTGATATTTTACGATATCTATACGAAGAAAACATCTGTTTATCGTTCTATTACTGGTCTTTCCACACTCCCTACGACAGTTTTACGCTTGACGAAAGCAGGCTTGATAACGTCTCCTCAGACATTGTGACGTCGTGATAACTTCGTCTCCGACATTATGACGTCGCTGATAATGCCTGCTCTAGTCTCAAAGCCGTGGTATGAAAATTCCGGAGCGACTACGCAGGGTGATATAGGCGTAGGGAAGGACGATAGGTATCATAATTGTATGTTAGTTTTTCTTTCTTTCTACGAAGTCGATATTAATAACGAATTTGTTACCTTTGACCATAATGTTGCTAAACTGGTAATCAGTGTGGTCGTTGTGGCTGATCTGTTCTCTGATTAGAAGAAATATTATTTTTTTTCAATGTTCGATCCCACGGTTTGTTTAATATTTTGTTATGTATTGTTGGTGATAGTTTCAATATAGATATCTAAGATAAAAAAAAATCTTTTATTAATTGTACAATTAATGTATTTTGAGTTATACCTTTTTCCTTTAATAGGAAATACTTACTTGTGGAAAATTTCTAATTTCAATACAAACTATACTAGAACGCCTCCATCCATGCTTTATTTTTGCTGACTTTTAGAAAACGTATACATTGAAACCACTAAAACGATATGCACAGGCTCCATAAAAATAAACAACTTTACGGACGGAAAATCTCACATCATCATTGACATCGTCATTATCACCATTGAAATTGTCATTATCACCATTGACATTGTCATATCACCATATTGACCAATGGGTTACTGTTATTTCAAACTTGCAGGTTTTCTGTTCACTGCAATCGCGATCGTCAGTAATATATGCATAGCATTGCAGTAAGTGCAGATAAATCTTGGTTTTAAACCAGCTAGGTTCAGAAAATCTACGATGAAAGCTTTTTCAGCTTGAATGCTATATAAATATCTGTCATAGACTCTTTTCAAGAGAAATTTCATTTTTCTACATAGATCGTCCCCGTGACAATTTTTTGGGTTGCATGCAAGTGCAGTAAACATTTAACAGACTTAATTATAAGAATCAATATATGCATATGTATTGGTACAAAATATAAGAGTTGAATTGAAGACGGTTCTAATATATAGCATATTCAAGCTTAATGACCTGTTAAATTGTTATCGATAATCACTCTTTGACGTCCGTCCGTTGTACGCACAGGAAGGGTTTGTGTCTGTAATTGCTAAATGCAGCCTAGTAAAGTCTCATTGATATTCTCCCATGTTCTGAATCCTTTTTTTTTTTATTTATTCAAGTTTGTATTTATTTAATATATCAATATCACAGTCACAAGAAAATACTCAACGAATCGTTTTATCGGTATATTATGGGGCAGTTTTTAGAATTGGCAGACGTTTGACGTATACTTACAATGTAACGGCATTTGAATATGACCAGAAGGACCATAGAAAAAAAAACCAATTAAGTTTTAAAAATATGTTCCATCTGAAGGCGTCTAATATCGTTTTTAAAAGATATAACTTGTATAACTTAATCAAATCAAATCAAATCAAATCAAATCAAATCATTTTATTTGTGTAAAATCCAAATATTTGATTGTTACCAAGACAAACATGACAATATTTACAAACATACAATATTTAAATTTAATCATGAAGAGTCAGTACGCTAAGAGAGAAAACTCCATCACTTTCATATCTCAGTTTTGGATATGATTCGGTAGTGAGTAGCGATTCTCGTCAAGTCTGATTTCAGATTCAAGCAACCATTTTTTGGAAATAAAAACAAGGGCGGATTTTTCAGGTGGTTGTTCAAAGGGAGGGCTTACCCCCAACTCAGAAACGTTATAAATTTTCATTAGAGTATGTTATGCGCGATATGGCATGCATATTCGACGCATATCCTTTAAATGTTCTTTAATCCTGTGAATATTGATTAACAGATCGTCCTTCAATTAGACAAGATAAGCCTACAACTGCATATACCGCAAGCTTTCTAAGGTGGGTTCTTTCGTCAAATATGTTGAGGGGATACAGATTTGAATACATAGATTACAACAATAATGCGCTACTTTTATTAAACATTCATATATTCATTCGATTATTTCTATGTTTTCAACAAAGTTAGTTGGGACACTCTAAAGATGGTTTGATTTAATAAGTTCATTAATATTTGCATCATGTCCAGTGGTTAATTTTTCATAAATATTCGGTAAACAAATTACACAAAAATGTATTTCATGCAAAGTGGTTTGACAACAATGAAGGGCGTGTAATTTGGAATTTTGTAGGGAAATGTGGGCATGTTGGATAGAAACGAAAATCTAATCTTGTAAAATGCCAACTTCGAACCCCTTCAAGAGTTTTAAAGGGGGTCTTTAACTTGTAAACAGCGTGACACTTTCCATGAGGCATCGTTTTTACCCTTCAGATTTCGAACAGACGTGACTATGCCTTCCTAACTAAAACGAACAATTCTTCTAGGGGAAAAGCCTACCCCTACACTAGATAATGAACTGTTTCTTAACAATGGGGTACTCTAAAGGGGATATGTCTGGAACTCCACCTACTGCCTTTCAACATTCGTAATTTTAAACCACTTTTTTTTCGAATTTGAGCCCTTTCCGTCCATTTTTTTTTTTATATTTACCCAGAAGTTTATGAATAGATCATTGAGTAGACCTCTTGAAACATGTTTTTCTATTTTAGATATTGAACAAACAGATGGACGGATAGAATAGTAAGACCGAACACAACTTACATTTTACCAATTGTAAGAATGTATATGAGGAAAATATATGCAAAATGATAAGATCCGCGGGATGCATATCAGAAAGATAAAAAAAAAAAACGAACATACTGATGATACGACGTTGTAGCGGAACTTTCCATTTTACTTTACTATGTTGAGATTGTTATGTATGATTTGTTAGTTTCTTGAAGAATTTACTGTAATCATTGTTACGAGAATTATACATAAAGGATAAAAGACAAAACTACTTGACACATAAACTGAGAACATCCGACCCTACCTACATTTTAGGCAAAAAACTAACAGACTGTGATACAAACAAACCCAAAACATATACAACGAACAACACATGGTAAAACAATCCTTTCTTGATAAGACATAACACGTGTTAGGGTTAAACAAGTTGTATGTGTGCTCAAACATCCCCCTTTTCCTATCTAGACCGTATTTCAGCGTTGAACAAAAACACATAAAGCCTGCATAGGTATTTAAATGATAAGATGAAGACCATTATCTGGAACAAGGAGGTAGAAAAACGACACATAACTTAAAAAGCAGTGATACTATAATTTCTAATAATTAATTATTTGGACTAGGATGCTACTACATGAAGCTAGCTCATGTAGCTACAGGCGTTGACTAGATAGGGAGCTAAAAAAAGTATGAGAAACAACACTCCAATAATTTTCTTACATCTATGATCAATTTGTACTGTAGTTTGAGTTGGTGCCCCTTTATCTACTGAGGTTTTCCTCTTGGAGTGAAGATTGTCTTATTATATCTTATTGTGCGTAATAAAAGTCAGTGTGTTTTTTTATAATAAACCATGTATCTAAATTACACCCAGATATTATTGTCAATGCAGAACGATAGTTTTCATTAATATAGGAAAAAAGGGGGGTGTCTTTCAACGATTTGATCATATGTTATAGAAAAGCATGATAAATGCAGGGTATCCAATTTCATTACAACAACTTGGGGTAAATTAATGATCAGTTCATGTTCCTTTTTACAGATTTTTTTTTATAACAACACAGTCGTCAAAATGAACGGGGACCTGTAGTTGCTTATTTTTATGTCATGTTTGTCTCTGATGGAGAGTTGTCTCTTTTGTCTGAGTTTTGAGGAACACTAAAAAATAACCATAGCATAACTTCGAATTCACTTTAGGTCGTCCTTGTAAAATTTGAGGATGTCGGAATCAAATTATATCCTCATAAGCTTATTAACACAATTACAAAAATAATAAGGTTTTTTTTATGATAGAAAAATATATGATTGTGCGATATTCAGTAACACTAGAATTGTTTGCATGCAGCATTTGATTTTGGTTTTTTGGACAAAAAAGCCTCCAGTTTTGGTTTCTGTAATCAGTGGAAAATTGTGTATATTTCTTTTTCGGTATTAAAAAGGCGCGGACTTCGCGGAAGACACCTATTGCCGTTGTTAATGCATGCGTCACACTGTCCCCAAAATGAACACACGATAAAGAAAATATTCAATTTCGGGTTTTATCATAAAAACATCGAGTCATTCGCGGGTCATGTTAAGCCATGGTATAACAACCAGTTGAATGTTTCAGGCTCCGGCAGTAGCTTAGTGAGCGATGGCAAAATCATTGGCATGCACAAAAATTTCCGAAAGACCTTGCGATGATTCATGTTCGTGTTGAATTCGTATGTCCATGCTGTCTTTCATAAGGTCATCGTTGGGGCATCATGTCAACTTGTGTCATCTTCGTCTTAACTTCGTGTGATCATCGGTGCCATGCATATTTCGCCTCATGAAGACAATTCAAGGAAACAAGAAGCTGTCCGATTGTCTTAGGAATGCAATACGACTACACAAAGCCTTCGCAATGCCGTCGTGTAGTCATTGTATTATAGTACGATGACATCGAGATGGGAACAAGGAAGACAGTCTGGTTTAAGTAGCTTTATTTCAAAAGTTTTAATCTTTGCTGCTTATCAATCGATGTTTTGGTATTTTTTTCCGGAACTTCTTTGATCTATTTTCAACAACGTAATAACGTACGTATGTGTATTTGATTTTAACGAAAGCAATCTCTGTATTACTGAAAATTATTATACCAGAGTTTTCTGTATCACAAGCTAGTCATAACATATACTAAATCATTCGTAAACATAAATCAACACTCCGTTCAGGTATTTCACATCCAATCTTATACGGTAATATACTATACAAAGCACAAAAATGTCGGCATTCACCTCAAAAGCTGACCAAACATTTAAACAGACTTATTCAGAAGGGACATAGTTACGATACTGTTGTCAGGTCATATTTCGGTTTAAATATTTATTCACTCATAGGGTCTTTGCATTGGAAATAAACAAATTTATTCTGAAACAAGTTATTGGCATGAAACGGGTTATGTTCTTCTCATATATTTTATGATGATATGATACTAAAGCCCTAACGGGAGAGATTGTTCTAGATTTTCATATAATGAAGACATTATCTTTCAATCAGATTAATTTAGGTCTGGAGCGGGGCATGTCAGTAACTTCTAGTAGTCCGTTGTTAATTTATGTATCATAGTCATTTTGCTTAGTTTCTTTTGTAATCTATTCAGACATCGGACTCTGGGTTTTACTGTGCGTGTTGTTGTGTGTTTGTATATTCTACATTGGTAAGAGGTATAGGGTGATGGTTTAGATCTCACAAAACATATTTAACCCCTGTCCCAAGTCAGGAGCCTCTGGCTTTTATTAGTTTTGTTTTTTTTTCAATTTTAATTCTTAAATTTTTATATTTTGGATTTTAGTGTGACATCCATTTTCACTGAACAAGTACACATTTTTTTAAGGGGCCAGCTGAATCCCGCCTCCGGGTGCTGGATTTTCTCGCTGTGTTGAAGACCAGTTGGTGGCCTTGAGCTGTTTTCTGCTCTTTGATCGGGTTGTTGTTTCTGTTACACATTCCCATTTCCATTCTCAATGTTATATATATATATATATATATATATATATATATATATATATATATATATATATATATATATGTTATACATGGATATTCGCATGTTCTGCGGGTAAACACTTAGTAAAGGTATACAGTCATTGTGTTTTTCAGTAAACTACTTAGGAATTAGTTGATACCACACACAGTGCACACGTATACATCATTAACAAGTTCTCCAAGATATTTTACTTAAAACAAAGAAAAATGAAAAAAGAAACAGTGAAACAGTGAAACATTTAAAAATGGTGTCGACAATTTGAAAATTTAAAACACCTATATTGAAACAAATTTCATTTCGTTCTACTCATTAAAAATTTAAAAAATGATGCAGATTAGATCATTTTTCAAATTTTAATATTGCAAAGTAAAATGAAAAATGCTCTACCTTAGAGCATTTTTAATTTTTTAATTTATAATGTCAAAATGAAAAATGCTCCATATTGGAGCATTTTTCATTTTTCAATATTAAAAGTCAAATTGAAAAATGCTTCACGTTGGAGCATTTTTCATTTTTCAATATTTAAAGTCAAAATGAAAAATGCGTAAGGTCAGCAATTTCAATATTTGCTTTTTAGAATGAGATTGAAATATGTTTTTTTTTTCTAAAACAAGCAGTTTCAAATGTTTTAATTTATTCAAACTGTTGATAAATTAAATCATTTTAACACAAACTTATTATTAACTTTTTTAATATCCTCGTGAAATCAAAAATGTAAAGTCATGAAAATTACAAATTTCAAATCTCATTAAGAAAATGATTTTCAAAAGTGACTTCAAAATATTTTTGTTACATTTTCAAACCAATTAACTTTAAAATTTGTAGAGCAATTTGTAAAATATATTTTGTCAGTTTAAAATGACAAATGTTTGGCGTAGGAGGGTGTTCACATACTAAAACGTGCGTGCCAATCAGCTATTATATTAAAATGTAAGCGTGGTTGCGGTTGGTCGTGGGTGTGGTTAACCATATAAGAACGAGTAGCCTCGTCACGAATTATGCTCTCCTGTGTGGAGGGATAAAAGACGATAACATTGGCGCTGTTTGTAACCAAAAGAATGTGGATGGAGATCGGAACGACAAAAGGGCTTAGGCGATACAATAATATTAAGGATGAACAGTATAAATCCCACCTAGCTAACATGGAGGCTCGAGCACACAAATAATTTTCAACTGTTGCTACACAGGCTTATCCTTTTCCGCAATCCTCAATCCGCAGCTTTGCCCACGAAAATATATTTTTGCTTGTAACAGTTTTGTATTAACCTACATTTTTTTTTATTTCCTGCATTTTCTGTTGCAGAATAATCATTGTTATTCTGTCTTGAACAAGATTATGTATCTTCAGATCTTACAAGCACGTGATCTTCATTTTTGAAATTTTACCCCCCTTTTTAAAGCTAAAGGTCGTCTATTTATCGCAATTTAGAATCTGCAACACCTATTAAAACTATAGTACTATCTATAGACCAAATGACAATCTCAAGGTGTTTTTCATAGATATAAGAAGATGTGGTATGAGTGCCAATGAGACAATGAATGAGTTACCTTCTCTGTACGTTTAAGAACAGCTCTCAGAATAGTTATTTGATATTAAATGATAATGTTCTACACCAATTCAATATGTATTCCCAAGCTGTAGTCCCAGAGAGATTACTCTGAAGTCCAATGACTGTTTTGCCAGACAAGCTGGGGCCGTGGGACGTCAGTACCATATCAAAAAGTAGAAATTTGCTTGTCCAAAATGGATACACCCGCTTCGTTGCTTCTGTAGCCAACTGACGGCTTTGGATCTATAAACCGGGCCTCAATTTGTTCATTTCTTTATTCATTTATTTAAGTTTCACCTACCTACCTACCATATTTTCTTTTTACAGCTGTTAGACATCAAGAGTAATCTCGGACTTCCCAAGCTGGTATGATGATTTCTTTAAAACTAAAAAAACCTCAATTAACAACAACAATATGAACCAGAGAACTGATAAATATTAATTGATATCTCTCTGTACATGTACACGGTGTAGAATAGTAAAGGACTATCATGTTTTTGTCGGCGTTTCTGCACTTATTGGGTTCGGCAATGGACTTATCGCGTTTTGATTCAAGTTACATGTAGCATGAGACAAAATGTGCCACATAGACGATACGAAGTCGTATGTACATGTGTTTATATGATTACGGAAGGCACCAATGTTCCAAGTTTGCAATATTCTTTGTTTTGTTTCGGTACCACTCATGGCTTTTTCCAACAGCTCCACACTAAACAGGCCAATCGGCCGCACATAGTTATCAACGGTGTAGTTTCCGTTCCAATACAAAGTATATACGATTGTAGACTTTTTATTCTCCTTTATTTCATTCAAAATACATATTGGAACCACTTGTGTGTACACAAAAAAAAATAATCTTGTGTATTTGAAAGGAAACTACACCATGATCCATTGGTAACTGTGTTAGGCCAGTGGAGCTGTTTAAAAAATCCATGAGTGGTATCGAAGCAAAAGGAAGAATATTGCAAACTTAGATCATTGGTGCCTTAAACACCATAAACACAAACACTTACGACTTCTTATTGTCTTTGTGGCACAGTTTGTGTCATGCTGTCTTGATTAGTCCGTTGCGGAACCCGATTAGTGAGGAAACGCCGACAAAAACCTGATAAGTCCGTTTCCATTCTACACCGTTATGTGTAATATTAGTTCTCTACCTTTTTAATAAATACGTCCACCATATTGTTATACAAGGAACTTGCACACAAGTTATATTACATGACACGCAGATCGAATTCCTGAAGATAAAGTGTAGTTTATTAGTTAAAAAAAATATGCCAGTTTAAGGTTACATATAGAAAAGATATAGGCTAGGTAGGTCGGTATTTCCGTGTTATTAGTTTTTGCGACATGATTTTCAGTCGTGCTGTTCGAATTGTTGTAGTCCTAAGTTGTCCATGGGCCGAGTTTACCAGTATACATATTTCTTATGATTTGATTATTCCCCTTGGTTATCGGTTGGAAAAATTATGGTAGCATAGTCATGATAGTGTTTATTTCATGTCATGAGTTGTGAGCTTCCATAAAACAACTGTCATTTTCACGATTGTGAGCATTTGGCATGTTGGGATGCATCAGGCAATTAATGAAATTATTTGGCAAATCTAACTTCACTTTTACATGAGTTCAGTTAATTTTCACTGAACAACAAGCATAAAATCTGTCAAGAAGCCGTAAACAGATTTATATCTTGTTTTGGTTAATATCTGTCGGTTCTATTGTTCATGCTAACATTTTGGGAGTTCTCAGGAAGTCTTTGTATGTACTCTCCTATCCAATATATTGGCCTTTCATCCTGGCTTAGTAGTGTGCTCCTTGTTCCTTAGTAATGTCATACACATCCCATCCTCTTTTTCCCGAATGACAATGCTTATTACCACTAAACTTAAGATCAAGTACTAATTTGGGTAGCGTCACTTTTACTGTTCTTGAATTAAGTCCCTTTATAACCTTACATGCAAAATTATTTATTCATCAGTTTTAACCCTTAGAAATGTAAAGTCTATTGAAAATTGCATCATAAGGGCTCTCATATGTACAGATATTCTTGTCAGATGTGAATGAAATTGATATCAAAGTTTAAGGCCAGGGTTTTTAATTATTTGGTTTTGTATTTTTACATGAAAAGTGTTGTCCGTCAGTCAGAAAAAAAAAGGAAAAACAAACATCGATCAAGACATAAAAAGGAAAAAAAAGAAATATGTATTTCACCTATTGTATGCTATTTTATCATCATTTCTTAAATTTTAGTTCCAAATATTATTGCTCAGCAGATTTAAACATAAAATGCATGTCATCGTCATAGAATTTCCAAAAAGGAGGATATGTCAATAGACAAAGACAAAATTAAATCGTCATCTCACAAACAAGAAAAAACAAACCCATGTTGCTTTTAATCAAATTTCAGGAAACATGGTGAACGATGATCTTCAAGCACAAAAAACTAATAAATAAAAACTGTAAACACGTACTTTAATAAATTTTACGATCCCTAATGTCCGTGTCAAAAACAAAATAGACTCGTCAACTTTAAAAACACGGTTATCAAATTCATAAGTTGGCATGCATTCCGTTTATGATATCCAAATGGACTTTCTTTTTTAATATCTATGAAACAAGAAAATTCCAAATTGTTTGTGAATATCCATTACTTGAACTTGATGTCTTTCCTGTATGCACAGGTCCATTTCATCTATGAGATGATACATCTTACAGAACTATGACAAAAAAAGAAAAAGAATTTATTGTTATGGGTTTTAAACACAGGTTTCGCTCCTCAAAATGTTTTCGTAAACAACATTTCAAGGTCAGTTATGATTGATTTATCAATTTTAAATGCGTAAACATACAGATTATTTTTAATTCTTTTTTTTGCAACACAATGCATGTTGTGGTCTTATCTCTACATTATAATCCATGAGACCATGGATTGATTTGACTACCCACAACATGCCATGGTCTTATCTCTCATTATTATCCATCAGACCATGGATTGATTTGACCGCTCACAGCATGCCATGGTCTTATCTCTACATTATTATCCATGAGACCATGGATTGATTTGACCAATACCAACATGTCATGGTCTCATCTCTACGTTATTATCCATGAGACTATGGATTGATTTGACCACTCACAACATGCCATGGTCTTATCTACATTATAATCCATAAGACCATGGATTGATTTGACCACTAACAACATGTCGTGGTCTTATCTACATTATTATCCATAAGACCATGGATTGATTTGACCACCCACAACATGCCATGGTCTTATCTCTACATATTATCCATGAGACCGTGGATTGATTTGACCGCTCACAGCATGCCATGGTCTTATCTCTACATTATTATCCATGAGACCATGGATTGATTTGACCACTCACAACATGCCATGGTCTTATCTCTACATTATAATCCATGAGACCATGGATTGATTTGACCACTAACAACATGTCGTGGTCTTATCTATATTATTATCCATAAGACCATGGATAGATTTGACCACCCACAACATGCCATGGTCTTATCTCGACATTTTATCAATGACACCATGGATTGATTTGACCACTCACAGCATGCCATGGTCTTATCTCTACATTATTATCCATGAGATCATGGATTGATTTGACCACTCACAACATGCCATGGTCTTATCTCTACATTATTATCCATGAGACCATGGATTGATTTGACCACTCACAACATGCCATGGTCTTATTTCTACATTATTATCCATGAGACCATGGATTGATGTGATCTCTCACAACATGTCATGGTCTTATCTCTACATTATTATCCATGAGACCATGGATTGATGTGACCACTCACAACATGTCATGGTCTTATCTCTACATTATTATCCATGAGACCATGGATTGATGTGACCACTCACAACATGCCATGGTCTTATCTTATCTACATTATTATCCATGAGACCATGGATTGATTTGACCACCCACAACATGTTGTGGTCTTATCTCTACATTATTATCCATAAGATCATGGATTGATGTGACCACTCACAACATGTCATGGTCTTATCTCTACATTATTATCCATGAGACCATGGATTGATTTGACCACTCACAACATGTCATGGTCTTATCTCTACATTATTATCCATGAGACCATGGATTGATGTGACCACTCACAACATATCATGGTCTTATCTCTACATTATTATCCATGAGACCATGGATTGATTTGACCACTCACAACATGTCATGGTCTTATCTCTACATTATTATCCATAAGACCATGGATTGATGTGACCACTCACAACATGTCATGGTCTCATCTCTGCATTATTATCCATGAGACCATGGATTGATGTGACCACTCACAACATGTCATGGTCTTATCTCTACATTATTATCCATGAGACCATGGATTGATTTGATCACCCACAACATGTTGTAGTCTCATCTCTGCATTATTTTCTATAAGACCATGGATTGATGTGACCACTCACAACATGTCGTGGTCTTATCTCTACATTATTATCCATGAGACCATGGATTGATTTGACCACTCAGAAGATGTCATGGTCTTATCTCTACATTATTATCCATGAGACCATGGATTGATTTGACCACTCACAACATGTCATGGTCCTATCTTCATTATTATCCATGATACCATGGATTGATGTGACCACTCACAACATGTTATGGTCTTATCTCTACATTATTATCCATGAGACCATAGATTGATTTGGCCACTCACAACATGTCATGGTCTTATCTACATTATTATCCATGAGACCATGGATTGATTTGACCACTCACAACATGTCATGGTTTTATCTCTACATTATTTTCTATTAGACCATGGATTGATTTGACCACTAACAATATGCAATGGTCTTATCTCTGCATTATTTTCTATAAGACCATGGATTGATTTGATCACTCACAACATGTCGTGGTCTCATCTCTGTATTATTTTCTATAAGACCATGGATTGATGTGACCACTCTTACAACATTATGTCCATGAGACCATGGTCTTATCTCTACATTATTATCCATGAGACCATGGATTGATTTGATCACTCACAACATGTCATGGTCTTATCTCTACATTATTATCCATGAGACCATGGATTGATTTGACCACCCACAAAATGTTGTGGTCTTATCGCTACATTATTATCCATAAGACTATGGATTGATGTGACCACTCACAACATGTCATGGTCTCATCTCTACATTATTATCCATGAGACCATGGATTGATGTGACCACTCACAACATGTCATGGTCTTATCTCTACATTATTATCCATGAGACCATGGATTGATTTGACCACCCACAACATGTTGTGGTCTTATCTCTAAATTATTATCCATAAGACCATGGATTGATGTGACCACTCACAACATGTCATGGTGTCATCTCTACATTATTATCCATGAGACCATGGATTGATTTGACCACTCACAACATGTCATGGTCCTATCTACATTATTATCCATGAGACCATGGATTGATGTGACCACTCACAACATGTCATGATCTTATCTCTACATTATTATCCATGAGACCATGGATTGATTTGACCACTCACAACATGTCATGGTCTTATCTCTGCATTATTTTCTATAAGACCATGGATTGATTTGATCACTCACAATATGTCGTGGTCTCATCTCTGCATTATTTTCTATAAGACCATAGATTGATGTGACCACTCACAAGATGTCGTGGTCTTATCTCTACATTCTGAAAAGAAATAAGGACATCAATTTTTATCTTATTATATACCTATGCGGTATAGACTTTGCTCATTGTTGTACGGTGACCTATAGTTGTTAATTTCTGTGTCATTTGGTTACTTGTGGAGAGTTATCTCATTGGCAATCATACCACATCTTCTTTTTTATATATGATCATAAACAAAAAAAACAAAAAAAAAAACTATTGAGCAGTTGTTTATTGAACCATAACAATGATTTGTTAAACAACAGAAACAAAAGAAAACGTTAAAACTTCTTTTCAGAGAATCAATTGCCATGAATTCTATTCTGTGTTCATTAGTGAATTGCCAATTAACTGAATATGCTATTAATGTGCTATGAAATTTTTTTTAACCAAAATCAACATATAAACAATAACACTAACAAATCAAAACCAATCTGGTCTAAAACAGAATCCTGAGTAAAAGGAAAAGTAATCGAGACAAAATGGCAACCTCTAAAAGTTAAGAATGTTACAAGATTAAATAAAATGCTTACATTTCTAAATCTGAAGAACTTCAAGCCCCAAATCATAACGGATTTATATAAATTAATTTTGATATTAGTACTCTGAAATCATAGATACAATTACTTAAAAACAGAATACAGTAGTAATATAGCTCTCATAATTTTTTTGGTTACTAGCTTGCATATAAGAGTACTTACCTTAAACACAGAAGGCACTGTGGTTACTTTTCTTTTCATATTAGATGTCCCTGAAAATATAGAACAACAAAAGAGCAGAAAAACATATAAAATAAAAAGTTTTTCCCTGAAGCTACCTCTAAGATTGAAAGCAATAATGAATCACAAAAATACAATTTGCTTCAATATGCTTGAAGATAAGTTGTCTTGGCTCTGTTTTATTGTCACCTCTTTTTGAAACGACAATCTGATCATTAAAAATTGTCTTTTAGAACGAACTAGACATTGCATTGTTTTCCTTACTAGCCCTAACAAAAGTGTGTGAAGCAAATACCAATCTTAATCCTTTTGTTTTGCCTGAGACTGGTATTTAAATAAATAACCTCATAAAATTTTGCAATAATGCCACCTCATTGACTCAACATAAAGACTATGGCTTAAAAAATATAATTGTAAAGAAGACTTACCGCTAGCATCTTTGAACTGTTCTTGACTTGCCATCTTATACAATGAAGATACCCATTATTAGTCTCTTGAAATAACACTATTAGATAAAACACCTTCATTACCAGCTAATCAGATCATTATCAGAGTATGAAGCAAATTAGTTTGTACAGTTATTTTGATTATCTAAGTGACGATATTGATAAAAAAAAATTAACAGGGTTAAACAAATGACTTAAGAAATATGATTCATATGATCATACAGTTAAAATTGAAATATACAATTATGAAACAACACCAGAAAGTAGTTCTAAATGAATTTTGTCTGAATTTGTATCATAATATCAACACAAAAGATTAACCAGAAAAGTCAGTATACTGATGAAATTAATAATATTGTATCCAAAACCAATCATCAGTTCTGATTATTTTTTTAGTATAAAAGTTATTGAAAGAAAAAAAAAACTAAAATAAATCTTACTTTTAGATAATTTACAGACTTGTACAGCCCCATACACTGCAATTGCAGAAGTCTTTTGCTTTTATTCGCAAAATAACTGTACAAACTTGTTCATTTCAAAAGTCTAGTAAACAGTTCTGTCAATGAACGGTGATAATATAGAACACGCAACCAAATATTTTTCTAGGCAAGATGTGCAGCTGCAATACCACATCTTTTTTCAAAAGCTTCCCGTTTCCTCTCACACCAGTGGTAAATCATAAACTGTAAATAAAAACAGAATTTCTCTAGTGTCATGGATCTAGCAGAATATTTAATTTTCTGTATAAAAGAATTGAACTGTTCACATATTTCAGTATTAAGCCCTTGTAAGGAGCGAGTCTCTGTGATTTGTAACAATAAGGACACTTGTGAGAATATCCATGAAACAGATCATGCCAGAATCGAGTATTTTCCCAGAATCCAGGTTCTCTATGCAAACAATACTCTTCAAACTGACAGGAAAAGTCATAAAAAACTTCTTCTGGTGCCTCTTCCAGATAACAGTAAGCAGATGAGAAGGGATCTTTCCTTCCTTCGGAGCCAGGAATAATGTGAAATCCATAGCAATGACCATAATGTTTAGGGTCAAACCATAAAAACAAATATGTTGTGCCTTTCCGGGAAACCTCAGGATAAATCTTATTGCACTGTTCATTGGCTCTGGCAGGAAGATCGTCATAATTTTTCGAATGAGCTTTGTCATTCATTGTATACTTTGGCAAGTCTCGTTGTTTCTCTCCAAATGGAGTGAAGTAGTATGCCACACCATTTTTTGTTGGATTATAAGAACCATGCTGTGGATTTGCTGGAGCTGCTGGCTTATAAGCTGTTTGATCTCATCAACCCTTGACGTCAGATACTGAAAAAAACCAATAACATCTGTTAGATTATTTCTGTTAGATTGAGCAGCATTCAGAACATCTCTGATTTCTGGTGAAAATTCAGAAACCAAGTTCAGTCTGCTGCAGTCACCATTCTTAATTTCATTTAGAATGGACATAAATAATTCAATGTATCTGAAAGGAATAAAAGCAGAAAGTGAATGATTTGATGATAAACCTTTAAATATAATGGATAACTTTTTCATCAGAACATCAGGGTACTCATTGCAATAAAATCTTCGGATAATATCTTTGCACTTTTCATCTACAGTGTTTATTAAATTTTCTGTTCGGTCAGTTTCTGTCTGAAAATTTAAGATGTCATTTGCTCGTGTCAATCCTAATCGTTTTCGTGCAAGGTATGCTAGATGATCTCTACATTTTCGTATGTTGTCATTTTCATTTGGTAAATCAGCACGGAAACGCAGAAATGCTCTATCATTTCTCCTGTGACAAGGATCAATCAATTCAGCGGTTGGTTCAGGTGTTTCAAACGGTTTAACATTTGATTGACGAAAACTAATACCAATTTTTGTACCATTACAAGCCAGGAATTTTGGATTACTTTCACATATGTAACACTGCTTTCGGAAGTCAATTTTAAATTTGCTACTCCATGAAAACCACAAAGAAATAAAAGTTTGAACATACATAAATTTAGCAGAAGAATAAATTCTGGAATATTTGTTAGACATAATTTTACAAAAAGCACTAAATGTGACATGTGTGTTAAGAGCATGATCAATAAAATCCCATCCGATTTCATCTCCAGCAGCAGTTTCTTTTGACAAAAAATGGAGGCTGTTGATTGCACCACTATACTTCACCAAGCATCCTGGACATCCAGCAAGGCATTCACGATCTCTGACCTTGAACAAGTAAAAAGGATTCATGGTTATTTTTTTGAAGTTTTTGAAGTTCATTCAAATATTTTACCTTTTTATCTTTTCAGTTTAACCATTTTGGTCTTAAATCTTAACACCAATTTGGACAATACACATCTACCTGATTTTGCACATATTCTGGAAATTCTGTGAGTGTAAAATATACATTTTGTTTACTTATCAATTGTTTAATTGTCTGTAAAAATATTTGACAGTCTACTGATGGATTTGATTAGACTGCCATTGTTCAGAGCACAAAGCCAATAAGGATAATATTTCAACAAGTAAGATTTAAGAGCAACTCAAAGTTAACTTTTTTTTCAACCTTTAATGTCAGACAAATTGAGTTATGTGTACTTGATACAGCAATTGAAACATAAATATGTAAAAATATGACTTAAAATAAACCTTACATTTTATCTTAAAACATGTTAATATGGCAGCATCGAATATTAACATCATAGATTTCAGCATCAAGATTGTCATTTTAAGTTGCAAGTTGAAGAAGGGTGGCATATAGTTTACAAGTACAATTATAATGTAGTTCATTTCCTTCCAAAGTTCTAGTCATATGAACATAAGCAAAGTCATATATAGTTCCAGTATTCATGTTGATATCATTCATGCATAATATGTCAATGTGGGGTTTGTGAAGTCTCCATTGAAGGGTTCCTGATTCTATTTGTGCAGTTTTATACAATGAATTTTCTGTAGATCTGTTTTCTTCAATAAAATCTGGATTTAAGATGGTCAAATTTCTTAGAATGTCTTCCTCTGTAAGAGCTTTGCGTCGGGTTCTAACAGATCTTTGTTCTTCAGGTTGACTAACATCGGTGTAATTTGAGGTTTGGTTTACGGTACTCTGGATTGCAGATGTTTCTGTTGCTGGGTTCTTGTACCTTTTAACTAGCTGATAGATGGTCCCAAAATATTTGTCTCTGCAGTGGAACAATATCAAATTCCTTAAAGATGCTGGCTTTTTCTTCCCTACTTCATCTCTAACAGACAGCATCCTAGCATATCCCACATGGGCCTGATCTACTTCATCCCAGTAATGGTTGTTGGGGATAGCCGATATTATCATGCACTTCTCATGCCAAGTGAAATGTGAACTTCTTGGAGTATCTAATAGAGATGAAAATTCAGGTGGATGTTGGGGAACACCATTCACTCTATACTGCTGAAAGGAGTTTTCCCATGTATGTGATGCCGATCTAAATGCACCTGTAGCGTCATGATACCTAAAAAGAAAAGCGATTATTTTAATATTTTTATTTCATTATTAACATTCTTTAATGTTTTAAAGCACTGTACATATTGTGATGTACAATCTCATATGTCTTGTTTAATCAAATTTATCATGTACAATGTATATTTCTGTGAATGCTGTGCAACTGTTGTTTTTCTTTGTTTGTTGTTGAACTGATAGAAATAATTAACTTGTAACCAATTCTATTTCACAAAGTACTTCTTGTTCAGTTAGTAGAAGTATATTTTCCATATTCATATCCAATTCTCTCTTTATATTTTTCAGCATGATTGAAAATACAAGTACCAATTGTCATATTTAAAATAATACTAGTTAAAATTGGAACATCCAAAAGATATGCTTTCCAAATACAGCACTATCTTTATATGACACCAAATGTCTGTAGTGGTAAGCATAAAGGAATATAATAATACTTTTAGTAAATTGTTGTTTTACTTTCTCATTGACATTTAACTCTACACATATTCAAACAGACAATTTTTGCTTAATATCTATTACTACAAACTTTTAATACATTTATCTTACTAGAAAAAAATAATTGGGAGCTGCAAACTTTTCAGTAGAACTCACACTCAGTTTTAGTAAGATATATGTACTTTCTAAAAAGGTGTATTGGTCTTACACAATATTCTTTTTCTAACCTTGCTAATAACTGATTTGTTTCTTTGTGAGAATTCTTTTTAATAACATGCAAAACAGTTCCAAGAAACTGGAGGTTTTCTGACGTAGGACTTAATGTTTGTGCCTTGGCCAAAAGATTTCTGTGTGCATTCACAACACTTCCTTTATTTTTTGTCATCAAATAGTTAAATCGTCGCCCAATATCTGCAGAGGGTTGACCTGAAATATATAATGAAGAATTCAATATAGGTGGTAGTTTAAAAATTCAATCTTTAATCCTAAAAGTTGATTTCAAATCTTGATTAACTCCATTTTATTATAGATCTACAATAAGAATAGATCTTATCTTGTAGGTCACATATATAGGATATGAAAAAGACATTGCAATTGACATAAAATGAGTACTAGTAACTCTTTTTAATATTCTATATTTGACTAATTGAAGGTAAATAAGATGTAGTCACATTGTATACGCACACAAGAGTATTCTTAAGGTTTCTGGAAATCTAAATATTCAACGATATTTTTTTTCTTAAACTTCTGTAAAAGACTTCTATGCCAGTGTTCTTTCAAACTTCAATATAAAAACTGCGAGGTCATGTACATTGAAATAAACAAAATATTGGTTTTATAGGGGAAACTGAATTTTTCCTTAATGAGGAAACACTAAGCGATAGAATTTGATAAAATTCAACGAGAAAATTGATTTGCATTAATACATCTAAACTATCAGATAAAAATAGAGAATTTTTGATAGTTTAATCTTTAAATTTAAAGATATTTTTGTTGTATATTGAATGATAGTTGGTTAAATTAAATTAAAACAAAGAAATATTTTTATAAAATGCCAAGAAGGAATGCTTAGAAAACGACACACGACCTCCCTAGATATTTTTTTTATCAAGTGCTTTTAAACTTACTTATAGCCTTATGACTTCTTTTTCTGTCCAATCTTTTGGCATATCTTTGATGGTACTGTGTTATATCTTCTGGGGTTGAAACCTGGCACCAAATGAACTTTCCCATTGAAATATTGTCAAAATTCTCTTCCATGTAAGATTTTACTTATCTTATACCTGTAATATATCAATAAAAATTATAATTAATTTCAAATCTAAAATGATCTCATTGTTTTATGTGAAAAGAATGCAGATTGTAATGAACTGCTTAAAAACACTAATGTTAATGCTTTATACAGTCACAGATCCTTTTACACAATTTTAATCGATATTTATTACAGATGATTGCATAATTTTTTACTCTGTATATTACTAATGTGATAACTTTGAAGTCAAATGTTACAACACAAAAACTGCTTAGACATGTATTGCATTCTAATTACTACTTGATATACAACATTAAGGGACTCCTCTGTTATTGGGAAAAATATTGCTTAAAATAATTGGATATACTGTATATCATGTATATATGATTACTGCCTTTTGCCTAAAATGTTTCTTTTAGTAAGAATGTACCTTACAATTTAGAAACATGCAAACAGAACTTGAATTATAATAGATCACTACAGTTTGAGTAACCAACAACTATTGATTAGTTATAGAACAGTGAAGCTTATTCAAAACAAAACTTACCTTCAGCTAAAAATAACCTTCCAAAACACCACTTTCAAAAAATCTACAGTAGCAGTTGTTCTCAATTTTGAACAATGAACAGTAAAAGGTCCCATCAGATAAGGCTGGCAAAGCTATATCAAGAAGTGACTTCTCTAACTGTTATAAAAGTGGTGTTTCTGGTGAACCAAAGCCAGCTTCCTTCAGGGCAGATGAACAATGTTCCTCTTGGTGAATGACATCTGTACACTGACTTAAATTTTTGAATAGATTGGATTTCCATTCTGAAAAAAATTGAGTGTTGTATATGGCATATTACATGAATAGCTGGTAAAATGAAAGACAGGTTATTCCAATAAACTATCTTAAATAATATAACATGTGTACATGGACTGCAAGAAACAATTGGAATGATGGCAAATAATTAATTAACTTTTGGAATTACTACTATGGTGTAAAAAAGAGGCAGTGATTTTATTACATGTATTAATAGAGTTATTTTTTTACATAATATTACTAAAAGTGCACAAGGATGAAGTATTAACTTCTTTGTTCATTCATTCACAGTATGGTACATCTATTTGTACCAAAGCATAATTAGTCTTACCCCTATCATCAAACTGTTGTACAGTTGCTGCAGCTGGACACTGAAGTTCTGGTCTGGATGATGTTGCTCCAAAAACAGTCTAAAATATATAAAAAAAACAATTCTATACAATTCCCTTTTAAAATATAGTTGTTCCATTAAAACAATTTACACACTACATGTATGTTTTTCATTTTATAATATGCATATATTATTACGAGTAAAGATACATGTACACAATTACTTAATTATATAAACGCCTAAAGAGTGTACAAAATATTTTATCAAAACACTGGACAGATATGACGCAAAATGTGTTAAAACCACAAGTTCATTTATTGACAAATTACAAATGGTGCACTTCCTCATGTTCCTGGTTTGCGTATGTTAATTTTTCTGATTTTGACCAATGAATACAATAATATATTATTTCCAATCGACTGACCCTATTCTTTTGGGAGGGAAACCATTAACACACATTATTTTGAATCTACAGTTAGAACTTTTTTTACAAGCCTGATAGCAATTTTACA
The DNA here is from genome assembly GCA_017311375.1 of Mytilus coruscus. Classification (NCBI taxonomy): domain Eukaryota; kingdom Metazoa; phylum Mollusca; class Bivalvia; order Mytilida; family Mytilidae; genus Mytilus; species Mytilus coruscus. The sequence goes on from CM029607.1 coordinate 33,109,181, forward strand.
ACCTGGGCTGCTGGGCCTATGCAGTGTAAAGACTGCATAAAACACCATGCCCTACATGAAATAACACATTTCCATATTCAGTGATCAATACATCTTTTCACCATTACTGGACATCACAAAGGTTTCCGTAAATTTTGACGTAACAGAAAATATCTGACGTCACAATGTTAAAGTGATTGTTGTATGGCTTCAATAGTTCAAGTGGCGAATATTCCCCGGTCAACTGGCACAAATTTCCAAATAGTGATAAGGTGTATAAAATCTTGATGAAGCCAAGCCGCAAAAAGTTGATTTTGCACTTGTTTGGAATAGGACAGCTGTCCAACTCTAACGTCACAGTACCCAAATTGCACCTATTCAACAATAAAATGCTCCGCTGGGCGCAGCTTGATACGACCGCAGAGGTTGAACCCTGAACAGTTGGGGCAAGTATGGACACAACATTCAAGCTTGATACAGCTCTGAATTTGGATTGTGATTAAATATTTGACACAGCATAGGTTTCTGACACAGAATGAATGTGGTTTAAGAACTTAAAATGTTTTAATTTACCTGTTATGGTCCAATATCCAAAATCTAAATACATGGTTAGATTCAGCATATCAAAGAATCCAAAGAATTCAATTTTTGATGAAATCTATATATAAATCAGAAATAACCAACGTGAAATGGAAAATTTTAAAGAAAAAAAAAAGAAAAAAAGGAAAAAAAATCCCCCCCAAATTTTTTGAACCCCCTTATGATTCATCACCCCCAAACTCAATCCCAGCCTTCCCTTTGCGGTATGGTACCTTGCAGTACAATTTCAGAGAGATCCATACACTTGAACACAAGTTATTGTCCTGAAACTAGAAAAAATGCTTGTTTTTTGCCCCTTTTTGGCCCCTAATTCCTAAAATTTTGAAGCAATTACCCTAAAATCAATCCCAGCCTTCCCTTTGTGGTATGGTACCTTGCAGTACAATTTCAGAGAGATCCATACACTTGAACACAAGTTATTGTCTGGAAACTAGAAAATGCTTATTTTGGCCCCTTTTGGCCCCTTATTCCTAAATGTTTTGGGCAATTACCCCCAAACTCAATTCCAGCTTTTCTTTTGTGATATGGAATCTTGTAGTACAATTTCAGAAAGATCCATACACTTACACACAAGTTATTGTCATGAAACTAGAAAAATGATTGTTTTTTGCCCCCTTTTTGGCCCCTAATTCCTAAAATTTTGAGGCAATTACCCCCAAAATCAATCCTAGCATTCCCTTTGTGATATGGAACCTTGTGGTACAATGTCACAGAAATACATACACTAACACACAAGTTATTGTCTGGAAGTTACAAAGATGCTTATTTTTGGCCCCTTTTTGGCCCCTAATTCCTTAACTGTTGGTACCATAACCCCCAAAATTAATCCCAACCTTCCTTTTGTGGTATTGAACCTTATGGTAAAATTTCATAGAGATCCATTCACTAAAGTTATTGTGCGAAAACCAATGTGTCTTCGGACGACGACGACGCCAACGTCATACCAATATACGACCGCAAAAATTTTTTGCGGTCGTATAAAAATAGCTGTGGAAATCTAACAAGTTTTCTTTGAAACAAAACAATTTGTATTTTTATGATTTGACATGATACACGTCTTTCTACCTAGGTAAATATATGTAAATATACACAAAACGTTCACAGTACATGTATGTATCAACAGATGAAGCATTCACTGGAAAAGTAAAATCTACAGAAACGTCGCTATGCTATGTTCACAAAAAGTCATCTTTTAAAAATGAACAAATAAAGTATTTTCCAAGCATCTTATTTCAAAGTTAAATGGTGTAACTATAAAGTAAATAAGGATAGGTCTACAAAATAAGCACAGAATGGAAACTTTCGTCTAGAACATAACAAATGTAGATGAAAAAACCGTCAAATAAGGTGCAATTGTACCCTCACGTTATATTATCGCCATTTGTATAAGGGAGCAACCATTTAACTTCAAAGGGGGCGGGGGGTTATGGTTTTTTTCTTAGTCAGCAATTTTGTATCGCGCAAAACACAAACAAATTATTTTTTTTATCGCACAAAACACAAACAAATTTATTTAGTTGTTCGACACGATCAATTAGATTATTTTTTTGTCATCTGCTTGACCAGAATATTTTTTTTCATCAAATTGGGGATCAGAATATTTTAGAAAAAAAAAACATAACATAACCCCCCACTCATGGAAGTTAAATGGTCGTTCTCTAACACTGTACAGGCAGATTTGGTAAGAAAGAAAAATCTAACCTGCTAATTATATAATGAAAATGGAAAATATTAATGGCAATTTGATTCTACAAGCCCAATACCCCTTTTTCCACCAATGACGTCACCTTGTGTATATATGTCACCGACACCGCAATAACTAATTGATGAATGAAAATATTGAGCTTTCAAAGCTCTATTAATCAATCTATGACATTTAAACTGCAAATATTGGCTTCTGTTTAGTTCTGCTGAATATTAACACTATCAGATATAATTTTCACAGCCCGGCGATCTAACTGAAAATGAGATGCACGTGCTATAGATATTTAAAAACAGAATGGAATCTTCAATTTGAACCACTTACTTTTGAATCGGAATTCATGTCTTTTTTGTTTCGACTGAAAATAATGAAAATTGAGGCGAACAAAAATTGTGGTTTGGATCTAAATACATTCAGCAAGATGGCGAATGTTGTGGGTCAGCATCTAGCATCCTTTAGTCACACGAAACCATTGACCAATCGCACCGCAGGCACCCGAATTTTTTTGTAATATATTATCTGATTGGTGCGCACGTTTTGGTAGATGAATGCACTGTAGATATACACGGTCTAAGATTGAGCAGTATGCAGTTAGTTTAATAATATTATGATGCTAAAAAATAAGTTTTTTTCTTCTTTCTATGCATTATTTAACAGTTTGAGATTATTTATGCTAAACTAATGTGCAATCAACAGACATTAATCAGGTTATTTAGATTTAATATTTCAATACTTGTATATTTTTCATTTACTTAATTCTGTGAGCCATTATTACGTGTCGTTTGTATTTCTCATTATCAACTTCAGTTGCTTGTCACAATCCATACTAATTCAGAAATTAAGGCAGTGTTGTCATTAAGGATGTATTCTTCTGACGTTTCAGTCTTGTTGAAATATCGTTCTGGAATTATTTCCAAAACATGTGATATAAGTGGAAAATATCAATGAATTAAAAAAATATTATAATTAAACTTAACTCTGTGAAAAAATGTGTATTTACAATAAGTAGTTTTTGAGTAATAAAATTTTCAAATTTTATTACCGATCAAGTCAGTCTCATTAGCCAAAATTTTAAGAAAATGGGTATGTCCGTAATTGCTCATAAAATTTAAAATACAGGCTCTTTAGAGCCTGTGTCGCTCACCTTGGTCTATGTGCATATCAAACAAAGGACACTATCCAACATTGTGGACGAGAATAGACTTCATGACAATCTCGATTTTGTTGATCTTGTATTACTGATCTTTTAGTCTGTTTAGTTTCTCTCTATCTCCTTTAATTTTTACTAAAAACACAAAAGAGGGTAAAAAAACCCTCATTTAAGGGCAATCACTCCTATGAAGAGTGACATTCTACCAACTATATCGACAAAATTTGACTTTTTAATAGATGTTGCCTTGCTGATCATTTTGTGATTTAAAGTAACTCTGTGAAAAATTGTTTATTTACAATAAGTAGTTTTGAGTAATAAAACTTTCAAATTTTATTACCGATCAAGTCAGTCTCATTAGCCAAAATTTTGAGAAAATGGGTATGGGGTACAAGAAATGATTTTACCAGAAACATGTACATCCCATATCAATATTTTGTTTTCAAATTTCTTGGATATGTATTTTTCAATCATTTATGACAAAGAAGTTGAAATAATATGCTTTTGTTTCAAAAAGACAAAAATCCCAAATTTACAAAATTGAGACTATGGTAAATTTGACACGAAAATGCAACTAAAGTTTATAAAACTTTCTTATATTAACACTTACCTTAATTTTTGAGATAAATTTATTCAGATTGGTCCACTTCATCTTTATTGAAAGTTCGGAAAAAGTTTAATTGTGAAACTGTGATTTTTTCATGATAATAGCCCAAAATGGGTAAAATTGATGAAAATGGAAAAATCATTAGACATGTTTCAAATGGGTGTAGCAAAAAAGAAGTGCACCACCATCTGATTTTTCTTCACCAATTTTTTTTTACTGTGATATAAACCCAAAATCAGGTTAAGAAAAAAAAAGTTTAATGCTAGCTCCTCAGAGGTGTACATCCTTAATGTAAAAACCTTAACAGGATAAACATTACAATAATTCAACTACACATTTAAATTTTTGCAAGTAGTATTCTACTACAATAATGGGTTACTGGATTTCTCAAGTACTCATCTATACCACAATCAATTTTGTTGAAACTGTAGTATGAATGTATTTCAATTTGAAAATGTTAAAAATTATGTTTTTTGCAAACATTTGATATTTCATATGGTTATTGTGAGTAGCTGGAACATTTTTCTAAAGAATGTTATAATAAATGTCCACATACGAGAGAAAGTAAACAAGAAAACATATTTATCTGAATTTATGAGTTTAAACAGTCTGTTAGATATCGCATTATCTTTTGATGTTTCTGGATTTTATCTTACAGAATACATCTAGTTAATTAGCATTTATCTAAAAGACTTTTGCATTTTAGTTATATTAATTTCATACTCTGCTCATGGAAATAAACTCATCATAGATACCAGGATTGAAATTTTATATTTGCGCCAGACACGCTTCGTCTACAAAAGACTCATCAGTGACGCTCGAATCAAAAATGTGAAAAAGGCCAAATAAAGTACGAAGCTGAAGAGCATTGAGGACCAAAATTCCTAAAAGTTTTGCCAAATACAGCTAAGGTAATCTATTCATGAGGTAGAAAAGCAGAACAGAGCATACACCATGATTTGTCTAGCAATCATATTGCTTTATCAGTATTATGGTCACTAGTCTTCTTCCGACAGATAGTAAAACCATTGCCAAAATGGGGCATTTGTATGGCTGTGTTGGTTTATGAATTCACAACCTTGTCTGGTCAGAATGCATGTATAGAGAATACCACTCGCTCTTCATGTAACAAAACCCTTGCAACAATTTCAGGGTCCGAAGGTGCCCTGGTGGAAAGGAAAGAGTCTGTGGCCGTCCAGCTCACCATGGCTTAACATTGAAAGTCCCCATTTTCTACCCTCTATCCTGCCTGCCTTCCCTTTGAAGAACCTACCTATTTTATCAATAGTAAACAGTTTCTCGTTTTGAATATGCCTTAAATAATTGCCATTTGGCTTAAAGTAAGCAACAATCAAATAATCTATCAATCATGGGCACTGAAAATGTAATGGGCTATTTATGTTTAAAATATGATGGTATATCAATAAAAGAAATAACATCAATGATGACACAATTGAAACAGACATGTAAATCATTGTTGACTAGTTGGATGGGTAACTTTGGTGAGTAATGCAAACTTCAGAAAAGCACATATGAAAAAATGTGCATCCTCTTGTATATCAATTTCCCATCAAAGTAATCTTACAACAGAATCACCTGCTTTAATTAGTTTGTAAACCTTGCAAAATATTTTAAGAAAATAAACAAACCACAGTCTAAAATCTACTTCGAGTAAACTAAAGAAAATCATAGCAGCATAGAAAACCATATTTTTATGCCCTAACTAGGGCATTATGTTTTTCGTTCTGTGCGTCCGTTTGTTCGTTCGACCGTCTGTCCCGCTTCAGGTTAAAGTTTTTGGTCAAGGTAGTTTTAATGAAGTTAAAGTCCAATCAACTTGAAACTTAGTACACATGTTTCCTATGATATGATCTTTCTAATATTAATGCCAAATTAGAGTTTTGATCCCAATTTCACGGTCCACTGGACATAGAAAATGATAGTGACCGCTTCAGGTTAAATTTTTGTTCAAGGTAGTTTTGATGAAGTTGAAGTCCAATCAACTTGAAACGTAGTACACATGTTCCCAATGATATAATCTTTCTAATGATAATTCCAAATTAGAGTTTTGACCTCAATTTCACGGTCCACTGATTATAGAAAATGATAATGCCCGCTTCAGGTTAAAGTTTTTGATCAAAGTAGTTTTTGATGAAGTTGAAGTCCAATCAACTTGAAACGTAGTACACATGTTCGCTATGATATGATCTTTGCAATTTTAATGCAAATGATAGTGCGAGTCGGGCATCCGTGTACTATAAACACATTCTTGTTATCAAATGTGACTAACACTTTTACATTGTATACATATTTTTGAAGGGTAATGTCATGGTGAAATGTCACAGAATATTCGAC